>PISX010005252.1:21986-110484 GCA_004024625.1 Mellivora capensis
GGGGGGGGGGGGGGGGGGGGGGGGGGCAGAGGATGTAGCTAACTCAGAAGTTGGTTGACCCTGAAAAAACTGATGAGTGTGGACTCTGACCCATTTTCCCGGAATAAGTTCGAAAGAAAGTCTTCTATAAAAGCCAGGGACTCTCTAAAAGTCCCTGGTAAATATTTAAGCTATGACCATTGGAGGAAATTGCTAAATAGTAAAATATCTCATTCTTGCCAGGAAATGTTGTTTTTACTAACTTTCTTCTATTAAAAATAACTAAGACGCAGTTCTAAATTGATATGCCAAACTTAGACACACACAGTGTGACAGCAGCAGCCTTGTTAACATGTCCTAATTATAGCCAGGCTGATGGCCAAGAGCCAGCCATGTGTCATCTCACCTAACGAGGGCCTGAGCCCCTTGTTTGTCCTTGCTTTTCTGGAATTATGTGCTTAATTACTAAATCTCTATTGTGTGCTGAAATCATACGAGTGCCAGTCTCCAAGGAGATGACAGTGTGGGCTACTCAGTGGCAAAGAAACTGGGTTTCCACCTTGACCAAAATTGAGGTGGTTATAAAAGAAGGAAAAACACCTGACTCCGAACGTCTCCATGACTACGTTTTCTTTTGATGTTATTTAGAGTTTTTGGTCAAAACGCTCTTTTCAAAAAAAATTAAAAAAACAAAAACAACAAAAAAAAAACCCTCTCTTTTCATTTGGTTAACTTCAATCACTATTATTTCACCTGAATTTTAAGAAAGTGAAATTATTACCATTGTAAAAGTTACACGATGACCTGACTGGGCTGAGGCTGAGCTATGGGTGGTTCTGGGGGTGTGTTTGAGGGTACTTCTACCAGATAACCTACCAACACTGATTGATCATCACAGAGCCTTTTGTTCAGGGGCAGCTAAGAGGAGTGTTGGAACATAGGAGCTAATGGAGAGGGAGGGGAAGGGGAATGGAAAGCTGATATGATGTTTGCCTCCTTACCTCCCTCACTAGCCTGAGAGACTGGTCTAGAGACTTGATGATGGAAATGATAGAGCTAAAAGCAGGAGTTGTTGTCTTTTTTTTGTTGAAAACCTCTGAGAACAGGCTGGCACATTACAGCCCACGTGCCCATTGCTAATGAATGGACTACATCAAAGGAAAGGCTCACAAAGGTTAAAATTACTAGTGGGTTATCTTCTCACATAAAAAGTCCAGATTGATGGTTGCTGGTATTGGCTGAGCTGCTCAACAAGGCCCTCAAGGACATGGTCTCTATTTTAGCTTTTCACCCCAAATTTTGTAGCCTTTTGATACTTTATTCTTGTGTTTATTGCCTAATGGTCATGAGATGGCTGTACAGCTCCAAATATGACATCAGTGTTCAAGGAGGGCAGAATGGGAGGAAGGGAGGAGAATGGGAAATCAAGCTTTTAGCTTTGTCAGCCTCTATAGTGAACGTAGTTAAGGACAAGACATGGCTGGCTAAATAATTTCTGGGACCTAGAGCAAAATAAAAATAGGGGATCCATTGTTTATAAACCAGGAGAAAACGTGCCATTAAAGACATTGATGCATGACATATCCTTTCTTTTGCAACCTTTTTCTTATTATGATATATTGTATTTGCTATTTAATGTTGTTCTAAGTAAAAAAGAAATGAAATTTTAAAGCTTTCATGTGAATTTTATTGATAATCTTTAGCTAGCAAATACGATCTCTGAAATTATATAATTTGTATTTCATAACTCATCCATGCATATATATTTAACATAATATGTATTTGATTCCTAGGAGAACAGTAGAAACACTGCCTAAAACTAACTCAACTGCTTTTAATTCACTTCTTGATACATGAACATTCTACCAGTCAGTACATGTTACCTTTAGTTACCAATGAGTAAAGAAAAATGGTGGAAAGAAGAAATATGGGTGGCTCTATCTTTTGCTTTCCTTTGGTATGATTATTTTCAGCATAAGTAGATGGCTAATGCAGGGAAGTAACACTACTAGTAAGAAAGTTATGTTTCTTGTTCATTTGTGTTTCTTGTTCATTTGTGTTTCTTCTTGTATTGGAAGTCAGTTCTGGTTCAAATGGAGAGTATGACCTCTCAGGGTTAGGTATACGGGTATAGGTACACGGTGCTAGGCATAATACGCCAATCTTATACTCACTTTTGCTTTCACTCATTGAACTCCCACACATCATGGGTCCACCTGAATTCCATGTTCATGGGACAACATAAGCATCCTGTGCAAATATGGTAGTATGGAGGAAGGGACACAGTGTACATTTCCTCTGCTCATGTGTGTGCTTCATTTTCCAATCAACCTTGCTTTCAAAACAAAAGTCCAAACACAATATTAAGAATTTCAAGATGGCACTAATAGAAAACCTACCATGGTACCTTTCCAAGCGCTTGAGCCCTGTCGCATGTCCTTGAGCCCTGACCCCAGTTCGCATGTCCTTGAAGCCTGCCTTGGCAAGAGAGCCTTGGAAATGGGTAACGGATTAGCCAATGTGTCTCCCACATGCCTGGGTGATAGTTTAACCCTAAGTTGGCCTGCCTCCAAATGCCGATCACAGCAATTTTTGATGACATAGCATGCTCAGGGCAGAAGAGAAGCCCACACATGGAAAGCATAGTCAGCAAAGCCAATGTCAAGGTACCTCCACTAGAAGGTGTAAGCTCAAGAACGCAGAAGACTGGTTTCTGTGTGTTACTATCATGAGGATTACCAGAGACTATAAAAGTTAGAAAGGGGTGGGTTAACTAAAAGCCCCCATCCAGGAGGCTTGAATGTGGGCATAACGTACTTTGACATCAAAGTGATGGACCATCTCAGTTGGAAGGAGAGAGGAGAGAGGACTGTAGAATTCCCGGGCTCTTGCTGACATGCTTCACAATTCTTCATTTCCCTTCACTGCAAGCACAACTGCCAAATCTGGAAAGTCAGACTGGATTCAGGGATGGTCCACAGAAGTCATTAAATAATAATAGCAAACACCTACCGAGCATTTACCATCCGTAGACACTATTCTGAGTGTGTTACAACAAACAACTTCATTTCCATGTCAGTTCTATGAATCAGGCTGCTACTACCACCACCATTTTACAGAAGAGGACACTGAGGAATTCCCAAAATCACAAAGCTAGGGCTGAAGTGTCCGGTGTCCTTGTAGTTAACCTCAAATTCACCACTCTAACTCTCCACTGCCTCCAAAACCTGGCCCCAGTGCCATTATGCTGGCCTATCTTGCATTCACCAAGATTTTCTTCTCTTCATAGTACTGGTCTCCTCTTCTGCTTCCTGTAACCAATATGCCCATCATGATACACTTACTCTTATATTTAATTTGGCAAGCTGATTCCCCTTTGGGCTTTTTAGGGCACATTTTCAGAATGAATTAGGTATCACTTAAAAGTTTGAATTATCTAGTTATTATAAATGCAACACATCAATCTAACCTCACATAATGCATTCTAATTCAGGTATTTCCCATCAGCCCATTTAATGTAAGCTACAGGCCACTCACAATGAAAGATGGGTTGTGAGTAATGTTCTCCCCATATCTTCTGCATTATAAATAATAAACTATCCAGCTTCTGCTCACGGAAGGCTAGTTGGATGTTCCATCGTCAATGAGGAGCCCAATTTTATAACAGTAATTCTTTTGTGCCTATGTTTCGTAAAATCAGATACCCAATGGTACCATGCTTTTAATGAACTGAATCAAAATTATGTATTCACAACACAGTTTATTTTACACAGTGATTTTTATTCTCTCCTTCTCAGTTCTCCAGGGTATTAAAAAACCTATTAGTGGTGATGACTTTCTTCATTCTTCTGATTTGACAAACACAAATCCTTGCACTGTAGAGATTGGAAACTGAACAAGTGAACACGGAGCAGAGAGATGCCTTGCAGCCCATCCACCATCCACACATACAGCCCCATGGCAGGGAAAAGCACAGATCAGTAAAGAGGAAAAAATGAAGGAGATGATGATGCCAGACCAGAAATGGGATTAAGTTCCTGAGTTAAATCATCTGTAATTACTGACTGGCCCTTCCCTAGAGAAGAAGGATTAGCAAAATATGCCCAGAGAAGAAAATAAAATTTTTTTTTCTTAAATTGGGTCAAAAATTTGCTTACACTACACTGGGGTGGAGAGAGAAAATATATATATGTTGTGGGTTTTTTCCCCTTTCTTCCTTCCTCCCTCTCTCTCTCTCCCTTCCTCTTTTCTCCCTTCCTTTCACCTTTTCTCCCTTTATCTCTTTCTCTCTCTCTCTCTTTCTTTCTTTCCTTCTTTCAATCTTTCCTTCTCTCTTTTCCCAATGTGCTCTTCCTCAGTTTCTACACCACTAGATATGAATGCCAACACTTAGTCAGGTCCTGCAACCCCGATCCAGTCATGATGACTCCTTCTAAGGGTATTTTTCTCTCAGCTATGTGGCCAGTGGTTCACAATTCTTCCCCTTATCCTGCTCTTCTCCGTGATGATAGTTAGTTTGATGGGGGGAGAGGAACATTGAGAAGGGGCTTAGATCCTCAGGCAGGTCCTTGTACTGTCCTCTGAATCTTCTAGTCTCTACAGCACATACCTCATCTACTTGGCCACTATCTTGTGGGATCTGTGGCTAATACTCTTGGCTAAAGCATGAGGAGTTTGTTTCTCTCCATGCAGCTGAGGGACCTACAAGGTCTGGTGGTTCTGTACAAAGCCTGGGCCCCTACCTTGGTCCTCACTAACTGGACTGTGGACATCTGCCTGTGAGTGTCTTTACATCTCTGTGCCTCAACCCTAGGGCCACATTGCCCTTGACAGACAGCGAATTTGCCAGCTACCCTCTCTATCCCTCCTCAGGGCTTGGGAACTTCTTGGTATCCTCTGTGGCCCACAACAGCCAAAGAAACCTATGAAGCCAAATTCAGTCCCTCCTCTGCCCAACCACATATCACAACCACTTTTGTTCTGGTTTGGCTTCCCCCATACTAGGAAAGTCTGGAAGTTGCTCTCCTAGAGTTCCAGATGGCAAGGAAAGAAACATCTGCTCTGACCTCAACCTACTTACCATGCTGGCCCCATTCCAAAGTGTGGCCTACTGCAAACACTCATCTCCAGGCCTGCTTCCCTCCCCCCTCCCTCTCACCCTTTCACAACTGCTCTGCTCCAACAAGAGAGGCAGTCTTCTCGCATTATCTACATCACAAGCCATGCTATCCCCACTACTTTGAGATTCACAAGTGACCAATCGCTGCTTTATTCCACCATCTCCTTCCCTGGGCAATAAGCCTGACAGTTCAGCCTTGAGATCTCAGAGTCAAAAAAAAAATTTTCTTTAAGGGAGAAAATTTAAAATTTGCAAAGCATCATCCCCTATTATATTGAGTTGGGTTTACATGTTATTAATTGATAAAACTGTATATAGTTTTCTCCTCAAATACTAGTTTCTTTTTGTCAGAGCTCCAAGTTCCAGAAACCAAACATACCTGAACCAAGTAAAATCAACCAGTCATCCAGTAACTCTGAAATAACTATGGAATAACTATGAAGTGCCCATGATGAACCCGCTTACCATTATGCATACTGTCAAAATACTAAAACAATAAAAAGAAAGATGTCTTCCAGATATAGAAACCAGAAAGACTGTTATTGGTGACTCATTAATGAAAATAAAGAATATTTTAAAAAGTTCCTTGACAGGGATAGGGCAAGAATTATGTGTATGATTTTAGACACAGCAAGTTCAAATTATCATGGGCAAATCAAAGTCCACCTTGAGACTTCTTAAAAGTACTTGAGGATTGTTAAGCTGGGAGGTAACACCATAAGTCTGCATTTTTCAAAAATATCAAAAAATATCTAGATATCTATACTTCTAAAACAAGATCCCAGAAGATCCTGGTAAAGGAACTTCAATGGTGAGACTTCTGGTTCTGAAGAGCTTAATTTTAAGAGTGGGTAAGAAAAGAAGGGATAGACTGAGAAGCAGAGAGGATGGAGGACAGACCCCTGAGGAATATCAGCATTGTATAATGGACAAGGGAGAGGAGCTGGCAAAAGAGAAGCAGAAGATCAGAAAATGTTGGGGCTTCTGGGTGGCTCAGTGAGTTAAGCCTCTGCCTTCAGCTCAGAACATGATCTCAGGGTCCTGGGATCAAGCCCCACATCAGGCTTGCTGCTCAGCGGGGAGCCTGCTTCCCCCTCTCTCTCTGCCTGCCTCTCTGCTTGCTTGTGATCTCTCTCTCTCTCTGTCAAGTAAATAAATAAAATCTTTTAAAAAAAAGATTAAAAAATGTTGTATCATAAAAATCAAGGGAACAGAGAATTTTAAGGCATAAGAATGGCCAGTCAAGTCAGATGCCCCTATGGGACAAAGATCAGGGCCAAGAAGTGTCCACCAAGTTTAGCAATAAGGAGGTCTTCCATGGAATAGTAAAGGCCAAGGACAAACTGTAATAGGTTGAGCATAACCATGTAGTAAGGGAAGAAAGTTGATACAGACTGCAAAAAAGTGTGGTTAACAAAGGCAAGAGCAATAAGAGAAACCCAAAAATGGAGAAATCAAGGAACTGGTTGTTCAATAAAGCAAAGAAAAGGGATATTGAGAGTATGAGGATGAGGTAACTGGAAGTAGGATACTGACATTTGCAAAGATGAAGCCTTTACAGGTGTTAGAATGACATTAGGACAGTGGCCTCAAGGGGATCAAGATACATATTCATAGAACTGTTGGCATCAAGAAAGACTGAGGTGGGGTGGTACTTCAGAGAACACTGAAATCACTAAAGGAAAGTCTGGATTTAGAGTGGGGAGAAAGAGAGAGGACAGCGTCAAAAGTCTTGGGTGAATGTAGACAGTCAGCAATGTTGGTAAACAGAAGGATAGAAGGTGGCATAGCCAGATCTCGTCAACTTCAAAAGGAAAAGGGATCATATTGAGTCTTTCCTTAAGTGAAGTGCTGTATGCAGTCAAGGGGGCCCTAAGTAGTTCCATGTGACTGTAAACAGATCTGAGCCGCAGGAATGCTTATTACTGTAAAGAGATGCCAGACTGACAGCACTAGCATTGAACTTGACACAGAGCCCCAGAACCACTCCACAGAGTAACTACTCTCTTCCTCTAGAAAAGAGCTTGTTTGAAAGTTCTGTAATGAAAATGGCATAGAACCAACAGTGGAGAAGGCTGGAATCCGATGCTACCCCACCCCGACTGTATGACCTTGGGAGTGTCACCTCCCCTTCCTGGACATCCTTTTCCTCATCCACATTGATTTATTCATCTATGAATCGTAACTCCCACTATCTGTTGAAGCCTCATGGCGGTAGGCACATCCGAGATGTTGAGGACAGAGCGTCAAGCAGGACGCACCCCAAACCGAGGGCCTAACATTTGAAAATTCTAATTCTCTCCAGCAAGCGCCTGTGTTTTAAGTGATAAGTACTACAGTGTCAGGGTAGCAGTGTAAGAGCCGTGGATCTTTCGGGATTCAGTCAGAAACGGATACGGGTTGAGGTGGCAGTTCCTACTTGGGTCACTGAGGGAGTCCATGAAATGTCTACTAATAAACTTCCAAAAAACTGCTTCCATCACTTTAAGAGATCCAGATGGGAATTATGCCCAACACATTTACAATTCTGCAGTAAAAATTAAGTGTTCTGCCCGATGGTTGCACATTCTAAAGTACACATGTGCGTGACTCTGCCTTAAAAAGGAGCAGAAGTATTCTTATTGGACAATAAATATAATTTACTGCCACGAAGTTCCCAAGCAAACTGAAACCAAAGGGAAATTTTTAAAAATATATATTTTTTGAAGCCTTCTGAGTGGAGAAAACTGTGAGAGCCCTCAGCAGGGTGGAAAACTCTGGCATCAGAGTTTTGTTCAAATCCCACCTCGGCTGCTTTGTCTGCACAGCCTTGGCTGTGCTCCTCTGCGCCTCACCTATAAAGCTAAACCAGAAGCTACCTTATAGGGAGAGAGGGTTTAGTGAGAAATGTTATCGTCTCATGTTAAGGTGACATAATTAAAATAACTACAACGACAGGACTGATGTGTGGTAGAAAGACCCTGAGATGTGGAGTCTGGCGTGCCAAGTCCAAACGCCATTTCTTAGCAACTGCAGGTGGTGATGCTGGGCAGGTTATGTAACTTCAGTGCACTTCCGTTTCCTCGACTGTAAAATGGATTATTTTGAGGATTAAATTATATTTTTTATATGTGTGTGTATGTTAGTTATAATATACGTCTATAGGTTGACCCCTTAGAAAAGTTTGATAAATGTTTGTCCTTTCTTTTCTTTGAAAGTCATTACATATTAAATAAAAACGCTATTTTTCCGCTTCTGTGGTTCAGCATGCTTCACTTCCCCTAGATATAACAAGTATAAACCTCACTTAAAACATGTCAAAAAAATAAAATAAAATAAAAACATGTCAGATACATAACAGATGTTAAGGGCAAAGAAGACTTAAAAGCACTACAAAAATGTAAGATGTATTTTATTTTACATATCACTAACATATACATAATTATACATATACATAATTATATACATAATTATATATACATTATATACATACATTATATATTATGTATGTATTAATGTATATACATATACATTATATACATAATTATACATATACATAATTATATACATAATTAATATAGTCTGGTTATATTCTGCTGCTCCCGTTCCTTGGCTACATTACATTTAGCCTGAGCCACGGGGGATAAAATAAATAGAACGTCTACAGAGCAATTCAGCATTCGAACAACCAACCAGTAAGAAATTCCCCTTTTCCTTTCTTCCACCCCCGGAGACCGGGGTGGGGGGGTGGCTCACTCAGTCTCTGAGTACAGAGGTAATTTTCAATCTCCATTTACATCTAATTATCAAGTCACAGTCTGCAGGTTGACAACAAGGTCAGGAACCAATGAAATTAGTTCCATTAGAGACCTCAAACTCTCCACATGAAGAGGAAAGGGAGGCAAGAAAGCCTGTGGAGAATAACTTTGACTCTAATAGGACCATTCGTGGAAAGGTAAGGCAGTGCTGGAAATACTAGCTGTCTGCTATCCCCCGACCCCACCCTCTCCTTTACCAGATTGCATATGTGTGCAAATTGCCTCTCTGTAATTAGTAAGTACTGATGAAGGCCCCTGAAGTCCTGTGTTCCAAACATTCTTTCCCAAAAACGTAATGAAATACTGCTTCTCAAGCTGGTCATTCTAAATCCCAACCCTGGCCACACATTGGAATGACCCAGCAAGCTTTTAAAAGATACAGATGCAGGGTCCCCTCTCAGATCAGTTATATTAGGATCAGGTATGGGGGGGGGTGAGAGGGAAGGGCATCGGTGGCTTTGCACAGGTCCAAGGTCATTCTACTGTCTAACCAGTGTTTAAGAGCAGAAGAGACATCCACATTCTCTAGCACTTAGAAAACATCTTACCCTTTCCACAAGTCCCTGAGAAAGTGAAAATATGAAGGGGAGGGGGTCCTTTAACATGGGCTGGAGCAAATTTCCCCATCTCAGAATCTTTCTCTTTGACAGGTGCATTTCTGAGATAAGGAGGTCATATCCTCCGGCGGGATACTGTACACACAGTAGAGAATTTCCCTAGATTCTTCAGAATGACCCACCGAGTCTCTAAAGAAAGCCAGCTTTGTACCTTAACCACATCTTGTACTTCATGGTGCGCCTGTGGCAATGACCCACAGTGCTGGGTCTCAGGTCGCCACATTGGTCCCTGCCTCATGCTCCAGTCATTGCAGTTTTTTGACTGATTTCGTCTACTAATTTATGCCTCTCTAAGAATCATCCACAGACCCATTTTCCCCCAAATTGCTCACTCTCTCATCCTTCCTCCCAGAATAACCCCAGATGAGAAACACTGGAGACTTGTTTAGTTTTGTTTTTTGTTTTGTTGTTGTTGTTTTAATGCTCCCCTGAATCTTAGTCAATTCAGCACTTACGGACTGGATGCTGGAATATGCTCGTCAATATGAGAAAACAGTAGGGGAAGAATTACGACACGACCCCCCCTTTGATTGGACTTTGGCTCCCAGGAAGCCCAGTTGGACAGAAACCCCAACCGAAAACAAGCAATAATTGTCCCCCAAGTGTCCCGCCCTTTGCAGATAAATGCCTTGCGGGACCTGTCTGGCCATTCCACGCGGGGCCACCTAGTCAGAGCAGATGTCTGCCAGCCAGAGGTTTGCCTTTGCACTATGCATTTTAGAAATAAGTTTGCTGACCGCCGGGCCCACTCCTAGGTGAGTTGCTTTTCTGTTTGTTTGTGGAATTTCACTTCCGGCTTTGCTATTTCAAGGTCTACTTCTTAGCAGGAAAGCAGGTTAAAAAAAATTTTTTTTCAACCCACCTTGAGATAGATAGTCCCTGATTTAACCTTTGAAAAAGGGTGAGGAAAAGTACAGGGGTGTGTTTTTGAGAGTTTTCTAAGGAGACCTGTAGCCATTTCCAGCAATTTCTTTTAAATGGCCATTCAAATGTTAAGGCCAAGGTACTCGGAATGATGAAACAAAGCTGGTTTTCACCAGGGTATGATGGATAAACCTGAGTTTATCAGTATTTCACATCTGAAAACTTTAAAAGAAAATTAATCTCTCCTTCATTCTGCCTCAATATCTACCACCCTTTACGGCTGACTACCTCGCCTTTCTGCCCCCGTGTCAGGTGAGGGTTAGGCGTTTTGCTTCTCCTCCTTGACATCCCAGGTTGTGTGCAGAGGCACACATTTTGACCTCAGGCTTGGGATTGTAGTTCTAGCCTTCAAGAAGAATCACCATCCTGCGGACCCATCAGCCATGCTTCCAGCAAAGACTGACTTTCTCTCCTTTTGTTCTGATCTTAATTGGGAACAGGAAACTCATGCCAAGCTGAGCCAGGAAATAAATCATACAGATAGTATCTGCTTACTGAACACTGATGCTGCACCCAGAATTGCTGGAGAACACGTACGCCATCCAATACAGAATGATGAAACCTGGGGACAGTGTTGAACTATTTCCGGTTTTGACAGTATTGTTAGGGGACAGTATCTGCCCAAACACTCACCCTCTGCCCAGACATCACTGCAACCTGAAGCCATTTCCACTTTGGTCATCTGACTCTTAGTTTAACCAAATTCTGTTTTGGAAACTGATGGCCATGGCAAGCACATCCTCACCAGCCTCTCGGCAGCTCGGGGGGCCGCCGCGCCTCCTGGGCCCCACCCGGCATGTGGTGTGAGCTGAAAACCCTTTTTCCATTCGGAAAACATTTTCACTTACCTGGCATCGGGGACAAAGGGGATTTGGGAAGGCAGTTACTAAAAGTTGTTTTAGCCTTCTGGTACTTACCCTGACCCTTTCTTAAGTTAAAAAAAAATAATTTAAACAATCCGCATTCCTGAATTGAGACTCCTGCTGATCAAAAAGGAGAGTCTGCAGGGAAGCCTGCAACCACTTTGAAGTTTGCGTCCCTGGGTCCTGGCCGCACTCAGCTGTTTCAGGGAGGACCACAAAGGCCCCCCGGCCGGCCCCCCAGCTCGGAGCAGATGCACTGCTGAGCCAGATTTGGCTTCGAGCGCCTTATTTCGAAGGCCCTTAGGAGTTTATGAGGGTTACCCTGCTCGAACACTCCGTGCTAGGCCCCTTGACAGAGGGTTGAGGTCAAAACAGAGTGTTCAGATCCATCAGGAAGTGAGACACGTGGTTCGACCAGAGCACTGGAGTTTGCAAATGATTTTTTTTTAAATACAGAGTTGATCAGAATGGAGCACTCCTCTGGAGTGAGGCTTCCCGAACTCAGCGCTAGGCACCATTACTAACGAACAAACCATGTAAGTTTGAGCAGTTACTCAAACTTTCTGTACCTTGGTTCCCTCATCTGTAGGGTGGCAGCTGTATTCTTTTCCTAGTACCAGAAATCAGGCAGCTTCAAACAACAGAAATCTATTACCTCACGATTCTGGAGGCTGGAAATCTGAAATCAAGGTGTCCACAGGGCCATGCTCCCTCTGAGACCCTAGGTATGATCCCTCTCTGCTTCTGCTGGTAGCTGGCAATCTTTGGCATCCTTGGCTTGTAGTTACCTCATTTCAGTGCCTGCCTCTGGCACCACAAGGCTATCCTCAATCATCCTTCCTCTATGCCTGTTTGTCAGGTTCTAAATTTTCTCTTTGTAGAAGGACACCAATCATACCGGATTAGGGCCCACCATAATAAATTCACTTTAACTTGATTTCCTCTGTAAAGACCCTCTTTCCAAATAAGGTCACATTCTGAGGTACAGGGGTTCGAACTTTAACTTCCTGGATGGGGGGATGGGGTGGGGGGACACAATTCATCCCTTACCAGTGACAACAATGGTACCTATCTAATAAGGGTCTCTGTGACAGTTAAATTATTATATATATATATTGTACTTAAAGCAACTGTGCCTGCCACAAAACTCAGTACACGCAAAATATTCTTTAAAATAATAACTTGCTATTACTTGGATATGCTTTCTAGTTTGGAGGAAAGGAAGAAATCGAGTTACAGCCAGCCTTCAGGGGTTGTCATCCAGCTGCACACGTTTCACCTGAAGCCAAGTGACAGTGAACTATTGCTACCGGTGAATTATTAGGGATCAATGAATAACCCTTTGTTTGCGAACATAAGAGTGCCCATGAGAATAGATCATAAATGGGGCAGCATCACTTAGGTTTCTCAAAGTAGAATAGAAATGTTAAAACCAGTGTGCTAGGAGAGTCTTAGCTCTTAGCACAGGTCCTGGAAGCGGGTGGCCTGAGTTTGATTCCAGGGTCCATCGTTTATTAGCTTTGTAACCTGAGGTAAAGTCCTTAATTTCTCTAAATCTGTTCCTCCCCTGCAAAGTGGGAATAAAACTGTGACCTGCTATGTGAAATTCCTGATAATTCATGCCATGTCCTCAGCACAGTAACCAGGCCTCTTTGAGGGCTCCACAAGCACAGCTATCATTATATTTTCCTTTTAATTTGTAAATAAACAACATATTTACAGGGTTCAAAGATCAAAAAATATAACAAAGTGTACCTTGAGAAGTCTTGATTTCCTCACCCATAACTTTTCATGAAATTTAAGTTCTTACGTAAAGAGTGCTTAGAATCTTACCCCCTCGCGCCCTACCCCATTCTCCTAGGCAGCCACCTTCATTAGTCTTCTGTGCATCCTTCCAGAATGTTTTAGTGCCGATTAAAGCAGAGTCATATGTAATCTTATTCTTCCCCTTTCTTTCACCTACTGTCTTGTACTTTGCTTTTTCCTTTACAGTATATCCTGGAAACTTTGTCTTATCAATTTAGAAGGAACTTCCTAATTCTCCTCACAGCTGATTAATTTCCCATTGTGTGGATATGCAGTCCAGATAATTCATCTTTGACAGATGAACACATCAGTTATTTCCAATCTTTTGTAACAACGTTGCAATGTGTATTTTTAGTCCTATATCAATTTGCAAGTGGATAATTATACCTGAGGACGAATTCCCAGAAGTGATGTAAAGGAATCACAAGGAAATCACCTTTGGTCACTTCGCTAAAATGGCCCTGTGGCTCTGGGAGTTTGGTACCACTTTGCACATTCCCCAGCAGAGTATGAGAATGCTTACTGAACCACAGATTGCCAACAGCTTTCGGTCAGCTTTTTGGTATTTGCCAGTCTCATAAGTTAAAAAAAAATCAAATCCTATCTTCAAATAGTTTTAACTTCCCTCTCTCTCTTTTTATTATTTTTTAATTGAGGTATAATTGATATACAATATCCTATTAGTTTCAGGTTACATCATGATGATTCAATGTTTTTATACATGATGAAATGATTCCCACAAGAATGTTGTGTATCTTTTTATCTGTTTAAAGAACATGGGTATGTTTTCCTTTGTGAATGTCCATATTCTTTATTCTTTTTCCTATTGAGTTTCTTGTCTTTCCCTTATGGATTTCTTTGACCACTTTATAAACTAGTCCTTTGTCTCTGGTATGAATTACAAACATCTCCCCCAATCTGTCATTCATCTTTTGACTGTATCAGTGGTGTGTTTTGGTATAATTACAATTTTTATATTTATCTTATTCTTCATTTTTCAAGTAGTTAAGAAAGAGCACTAAACTGGGAGTCCCGGGAGTGGCTAGGTAGGTGGCCCTTGGAGAGAAACTGCCTGGGTTTGAATCCCAACCTGGCCACCAGGTGCCCTCTGCTGTGTAAACTGAGGAAAATTACTCACCATCTCTGTGGCTCAGTTCATTATCTTTAAAGTGTGATAATACTAATAATAGATATCTCATAGACCTGATGTAAAAATTAAGTGAGGTAATAAGAATAAAGGCTTCAAAGAATTCCTGATGTAAACTAAGCACTCCCAAATGTTGGTAATTATTATTCAATTTATTTGAGTTAAATTTGTCTCGACAGTCTGGAAAAGCACCCAAACATCTGTTAATGGAAAAGCTAGGCTTAATTATTAAATTGAAGATATCCAAAATGTCAGTTTTTCCTCCTTCTTTGGCTGTATACACCTGTGTTTTTAATATTTATATTCAATACAAGTTAACAGATTTTATTCATCAACTACTATTGGACAAGGAGGGCCATTTGTTTATTCATCCCGGTAATACAGCAAATATTTATTGAGTTGGCAACACAGGCCAAACATTGCATCAGGAACTGCAGTGTAATACTGAACACATTACAAAGGTCTCTCCCCTCACTGGCTTACAGTCGACTAAGGAATATAAACAAATACATAGTGATTGAAACAGCCAACGTCTCCAAGTGAAGCCCATGATGCTAGGGGAAATATGCTCCTGTGACTTCCACCATTCCACCATCACCATTTCACCATTCCACTTGTCCACTAGCTTCATCTGTTCCCACCCCTGCAAGGACTTTGCACCTGTAACTCTCTCTGGCATCATCTGGCGTCATCAATAGCTCCCTTTGTACTGAATCATTCCCATTAATCTACAGACATGTTGTAACAACTTCCACTAAATGTTGGCTCATCCTCAGCCTTAACCCATCCGTACACACTCACATCCAGCCCCATGGAGGGACATAGCACTTGTATTTTGACAACTCTCAAATTTATATCTATGGTGCACTCACTTCCCTGAACACAATGTCTAATTACTTAAGTCAGCAGCTCTTGAAAATCTAAGAGGCATCTCAAACTTAACATGTCCAAAACATACCCACTGATTTCTCTACCGACCTTACCCAAACTACACCATTCACTGGCTTACTCGGGTAATAACCTGGGAATCACACTTGACTCCTCTATTTGCATCCTTCCCACAGGCAATCTAACAGAACGTCTGTTGGTATATCTTTAAAATATATCCCAAATCTGCCTACTGCCTGCTGTCTCCACTGTGACTATTCTAGCCCAAATCACTGTCATTTCTGGCCTATATCCAGCCTCGCTCACATCCCACTAGTCAATTTTCCATCTAACAACCAGAGACATTTTTAAGTCTTTTGAAAACATAACTCTGGGTGTTACTCCTGTTCTCATACTCCTCTAAGAATTTCCATCAAGCTCAGAATAAGATCCAAACTCCTCAACACAGCCTACAAAGCAGGAGAGGCACCCTACCTGTTTCTCCAGGCACATTAGCCACCCTCCTTTTTGCTCACTCTTCTCTGTCACTGTACCTCTGTGCTTCTGATATACTGTCTCAGGGCCTTTGCACTTACTTTCTCCTAGCACAGAACATTCCTTTTCCAGATACTCACATAGCTTCTCTCTGAATGCATCCAAGTATCTAACCAAGTATCATCTGTTTTGGTCAATTTTGCTAGGTAATAAGCCATCCCAAGACAGTAGCTTAAAATAATACTGATTATTTCACTGGTTCATGAGTCCAAGGGTGGACTGGGCTCCCTGAAGGGTTCCCATGGGTCTCCCACATGGATGTAGTCAGATGGTAGCTCGGCCCGGGATTCTTATGATAGCTTCTTCACTCTTGTGTCTGCCACTTGGGCTGGGAAGACTCAAACCACTAGGGGCTGGAACACTTAAGTCTCCTTGAGAATCTGTCTCCGAGTCTCTCTTTCTCTCTGTCCTTCATGTGGTAGACTCAGAGTAGTCAGTTTTATCCATAGTGGGAAAGGGCTCACAGTGCACATGTCTTGAGATAAGCCAGCAGAACTTGCATGGCATTCTCGAACTTTAGCCTTTAAAACATGCAGGCTCACTTCCACCACATTCTACTCAACAGGGTGTTAAGAAAGACACTACTGGGTTCAGGTGGAGGGCACTTAGAACCCATCTTTGTTGGGAAGAATGGCCCAAAAAATTGTGAACACATTTTTACATCACCATACCTCCTCTGAGAGGCTTCTTTGACTACTCCATACAAGAAAGCTCCCTCCTCAACCCCAGCCCTAGAGCCCTCCTCTTACCCTGCTTTCCTTTCTTTTACTGCTCACATGTCTTCACTGATACTACATGCTATATTTGCTGGATTCTCGTTTACTGTATCTCACCCACTAGAATGCAGGCTCTGTGGTGGCAAAGACATTGTTTTGTAGCCCGACACTAGAACCATTCCTGACACAGAGCAGGCCGTCCATGAAGGTCATTGAATATTGGCTCATTGGGAACACATGAGAGAAGCTCTTAAGTTAAGACTTGGGAGATCAGGAAAGGTCCTAAAAAAATGAGTGTTGGACACTGTTGTCATATTACCTTTTCATTTGATGAACTGCATGTACTAAGCAAACTGGCAGATCTGTGGGTTAAGAATGCAATCCTAAGAAGCTTATATTTCACCACTCAAAGGAGCCACATTGCCTTATTTATTGACAAAAAGATTCCTTTCTACAGCAGGTGTTTTTTTCACCTGGGTCTGCCGCAATGTGTCCCGGAGTGTGAGCTGCTCCGGAGGTTTCCTTTTACTAAAGCTGGAATCTCTTCATGGCCAGGAAATGGGAGCAGGCGTGCATCAATGGCCCTTCATTGAATGCATTCCTGGCCCAGACTTAGACTTCCTGTCGTGTTGATGTACATCACTTTGATCTGGGAAGTGACTTTCAAGCTGAGATTGAAACACTTAGAGATACGTTTTACTTGATAAACACATTTCATCTCGGAATCCAGAAAGTGCTTTGCAAATACTTCTCCAGTCCACCTAATAACTCAGCAGGGCAAAAAGCAGGTGGTAAGTGTTGTACATACACAGTCTTTGAGCCACAAAACATTATCTGCCTAGTGAGTCCGAGGAGCTCAGGAGGGAGCGGTGGGTTCAGAAGGAGCTATCCAAGATCACTCATCTTCTTTTTTAATATTTATGTAGTGCATTCATTTCAGTACAGCATTCCTTTTGCATAATCCACTATTTCCTGCTGATGATTCCCCAGGGTCCTGCTTATTTTGCCTCCAAGTAACCAGGTATCTGGTGCAATGAAGGGAAAACAGCCAGATGCTCACACACTTTCCAGCTTATTTTTGTCTAATTTGACACCATTTAGGTTTAAGCTTAAAATAGATCCAGGCAAGAACCAAGCTGTCCAACTGATGTGCTTTAAAGATTTCATTTATTTATCTGATGGTGGGACAGGGGGAGAAAGAGCACAAGCAGAAGGAGTGGGAAAGGGAGAAGCAGGCTTCCCACTGAGTAGAGAGCGGGATGCAGGGCTTGATCCCTGGACCCTGAATCATGACCTAAGCTGAAGGCAGACTCTTAACCCACTGAGCCACCCAGGTGCCTCCTAACTGATATGCTTTAAAGAATGGCTCTATTAAGGAAGGAATGAAGGAAGAGCAGGAAGGAGGGAGAAAGGAAAGAAGGAGGGGGGAGGGTGGGAGAGAGGAAGGAGGGGAAAAAAGTATTGACAAAATTATGACCGTTTAGGTCATTTCAAAGAGGATTTACTTGGTGATGGGAAGGGGATACAGCATAGGGAACAGGCAAAACTGCAGTGAACTAGGAGTGGAGAGAGGTTGATTCTGAATTCAGTTTTGCCACTAACTGTCCAACTTTGGATAAGTGGTATAATTTTGGTTTTAGTTTCTCATCTGTAAAAGAGAACTAATAACACCTATGAAATTTATGTCTCAGAGGTTAGCATAAAAGGTTAGTGAGAAAATGAGATTTGAAAATTGTCTAGTAAAATTAGAAGACAAATAGAAGAAACTGGGGGCACCTGGGTGGCTCAGGCGTTAAGCTGCTGCCTTTATCTCAGGTCATGATCCTAGTGTCCTGGGATCGAACCCCACATCAGGCTCCCTGCTCTGCCGCAAGCCTGCTTCTCCCTTTGCCACTCCCTCTGCTTGTGTTCCCTCTCTCGCTGTGTCTTTCTCTGTCAAATAAATAAGTAAAATCTTTTTAAAAATTAAAAAAAATTAAATAGAAGAAACTGCTTAGTTAAAAAAACATTTATTGAATGTTGTAGGCTGAATTGTGTCCCCTACCTCTATTCATATGTTGAAGTCCTAACCCTCAATACCTCAGAATATGACTGCGTTTGGAGTTATGGTCTTTTAAGAGGTAATTAAGTTGAGACGGGTTCATTTTGCTGGGTTCTGATCCAATACGACTTATAAGAAGAGTCCTTATAAGAAGAGTAAATTTGCACACAACTGTAGAGAGGAAAGATCATCTGAACACACAGGGAGAAGCCAGCCACATACAAGCCCCGGAGAGAAGCCTCACAAGAAACCAGCCCAGCAGACAGCTTGATCTCAGACTTCTAGCCTTCAGAACTATGAGCAGATAAATTTCTGTTGTTTCAGCCATACGGTTGTGGTATCTGATTACGGCAGATACACGGCACTTGATATCTAGACGGTTGTAAGTCCCACTCCCAGGACAAGGATGTGATCAGAGGACCTTTCTAGGGGGTCTTTCAGAGGATAGGGTCATTCCAGGGATAAACCCAAATCATGGTCTAGGAGGGCGATAAAAGATCAAAGGCAGAGCTCTGTACTGAGTCCTGAGCATGAGTCGAACCTGTAAAAAAGAAAAGGAGTCCTTAAGTTAGAAGCTGAGAAAGAAGGGAATCAGCACGTACATAATTTATGTGCTGCTATTATTTATGTAAAAGATGTTAGAGAACAGTCTGTGGTGATGCCAATGTCTTTGGAGCAGGATTCTGGTCCCAGTGTGTGAAACAGATGAATAGCCTTTCTCAGAAGCCCTCATCGTGGGCTGGGTTCTAGGTTTGCCAGCAAAAGACTTGTCACTCTGGAGTGTTTACAGTGGATTTCACCTTCCATCGTCATCCTTCAGTCCCTACTGTACCCTCTGAACTAATTATTCATTGAAGCCGCTCTCATTGGCAGGTGGGAAAGAGAAAAGTATCATGTCACAGATCTACAGGGTGCAGTTTCTAGAACCAAGGGAGTTTTCCCTTCATTGCACCAGATCCCTGATTACTTGGAGGCAAAATAAGCAGAACCCCGGGGAATCATCAGCAGGAAATCAAAGAGCCACCAGGACTGCATACCTTTCCAGAGGCTCTAAGGGGGAATCCATTTTCTTGGTTCTTCCAGCTTCTGGAGGCTGCCTGCCTTCCTTGGTTCATAGCTTGTTTCCACTTTCACAGCCAGCAAGAGCCAGTGGGGTCCCTTCTTATGCTTTGAATTTCTCCTACCTCTTCTTCTGTCTTCATATCTCCCTGAACTGTTCTTCTGTGTTTAGGAGCTTACACATTCGGAATGAGTCCACCCAGAATAATATTTCTTAGTCACATCTACAGACACCTTTCTGCCATCTGAGGTAAAATATTCTCAGATTCTAGGGATTAGACTGGGGACATGTTGGGGTGTCATTATTCTGCCTGCCGCACCATGTTAGAAAATTTGGATTTTATCCTAAGAGTGATAGGAAGCTTCCAGAAATGTCTTCAGGAGGGGTATGGTACAATCAAATCTGCATTTTCAGAAGATCCTACATACAATTTATGGGAACTGGATTAGCAAGACATTTTTGTCATCCAGGAGAGATGTAATGTTAGTGTAGAACAGAGAAGCATCTGGCAGAGCTGAAGGATGAATGGATTTAAGAGTCATTTATCAGACTAAACAACAGATTTTAATGGTTGATTAGCTATAGGCGATGAGTGTGAGGGTTGCAGGATAAGACAGGCAGCACCTAAGTCTCTGGTCAGGCCAACTGCATAAATGAAAGTGCTGTTCACCCAGACAGAAAGTATGGGGGAGGTACAGCTTTGAGAGGAGAGAAAAAATGATGAATTTGTTTTGAGAATATTTTGAGTTCAATGGACCATAATGAAATCCAAGTGCAGATGTCCAGTTGGGAGTTTTATCCAAGAGCTTAAAATTCAGGAGAGATGTCTGGACGGCAGACTTATCTCTGAGTGTCATTAGCATATGCCTTGAAACCAAAGCCCTGGGAAAGTTTAGAGAGAAAAAAACAAAAAAGTGGATTCAAGGACAAGGCCTGGACAAACAGCATATTCCAGAGACGATCTAAGGAGGAGGAGCACATGGGTGAGTAGGAGAACCGAAGGAAGAGGAAGAAGAAATGGTAGTTTAGTGTCATTCAATCCAAGGGAACAGAGTGTTTTAATCAGCAAGAATGGCCAATTGCATTGACCCCTGTGGGGAAGTCAATAAGAGAAACCCTGAAAGGACCAGGTGAGCCACATGGCAGTCATCATTGACCTTGGCCAGAGCAATGCCCCTGGGGCAGGAGGGCTGAGCAGTGATTGGGAGAAAGGAACAAAACACAGGGTTCAAACTACTCTCCCAGGGAAGCTGGCTAAAAGGATGAGAGAATTTAAGAGGTACCTAAAGATGAAGGAGGAGAGGAAACTCTTTTTTTTTCTTTTTTATGAAAGAGAAACAAATATGTTGATAACAATTCTTTTACAAAGTGACATTGTGAAAGGGCAGGAATGGGAGCAGCTGGAAGGAAATGTAGAGTTCACAAAGAAGGTCTTTTTTGCTCATTCGTTTGTTTCTTTCTGTTTAGTATCAAAAACTTGAACACAATATACAACACATGGAAAGAAACTGGAAGGGAGGAAGAGTTTTAATGGAGACCATATTCAGTTGGTCAAGGTCTCAGAGAGCTGGGATCTAGAGCCTTCGAGGAGGCATTGGCCTTACAGAGCCAGCCCTCTGGAGTAAGAGGCTGCACTCTAGAAAGGACAGGTGCCAGCTCTGGGAAGTCGGGGCAGAGCATTCATAGGATGCTTGTTCAGTGGTTTTTGCTTTTGGTTTTGTTTTGTTTTGTTTTCTTTCATTAAAGAAGATCACCATCCAAGGAGGTGTTGTAACCAGAAGAGATCCAAATGGTGAACCAAGAATGAAAGTTCAAAGCTCCGAAAAACACAGCTGAGCTTTGGGTCTGGGGGTGGGAGGGAAGGCTGTAAGGGCCAAAGTATACGTGTTAAAATGCAGAATGGTGAGGGGTTAGTCCTGAAGCAGAGTGTAAAGGGTAAGGCTTGTTTAGGATGTGAACAGAGCAGGGGTAGGAAAGCTGGTCTCCCAGGTGCTTGCCTGGACCCGCTGACTTACAAGAGAACCAGGCAACTGGAGGCTTTTTCAGACTCTGGGGGAAGCAAAGTGAAAAAAGGTCTCTAGAAGGTAGCGAGAAATCTGAGATTAATGCACATAAACAGGCAGCACGATGACTTGTCTGTTTCCCTCATCACCATTACTATGTTGTGGTTAGGTCGAAAGTTAAGTCACAAAGCAGTACAAGAATTCAATAAGAAGACCAATTGAAAACATAAAGCAGCTTATGATCCAATGTCAAATGAGAGATCTAGTAAAAGGATAATTTCTTTGATTTTCAGGGCTCCTGGGTTGCTCAGTTGGTTAAGCGTCTGCCTTCGACTTAGGTCATGATCTCAGCATCCTGGGATCAAGTCCCACATGGGGCTCCCTGCTCAGCAGGAGCCTGCTTCTCCCTCTTCCTCTGGTCATGCTCTATCTCTCACTCTCTCTCTCTCAAATAAACTTAAAAAAAAATCTTAGAAAAAAAAGGATAAGTCCTTTGATTTGGAAAGCAGAAAAATAGTAAATAAATCAGACTGGCTCGGGAAGACTTCTTGGACACAGACATGAGTCACTCCATGAATTTGATGATTCTGTTCTCTTTAGTGGTGGCCCACAGGTAGTAGAAGACAGTAAGAAGCCACTTCCCATAGACTGCAGAATGAGCTCCTGGAGCGAATGGTCGGAATGTGACCCTTGTCTCAGACTAAAGGTGTGTGTCATTCCCCACCAATGTCATTCCCCACCAATGACCCCAAATGGAAACTCTGTTGCCAGCATCTCCAGGAAAAGGACTAGGAGGCAGGGAGCCCCCACCCCCTCCCCCACCCCCACTGAGTTCCCAACTAAGAAGGAAAGATAAATATCTACGTGGATGAGGCTCAATTTGCCTAGAAATCTCACCATGGCACACAATAATAAATGTGTGCCTTGAAGAATGGGGTGCTGAAGGAGAAACAGCCAACCCTAGCATGCGAGGTATTACTTTAATATTGGTGACTACTTTTAGGGCTTCCATCTTGAAACAATCAACTTAACTGGGTCTAGAGGGCTACAGTGCTGTGGATGCAGTTTTAGATCATTACCCTTTATTGGCCATAGAAATTCTAATATTGCCAGCTTGTTTTGCGCAGTTCCGTTCAAGGAGCATTGAGATCTTTGGACAATACAACGGGCAGAAGTGCATAGAGGCGGTGGGAGACAGACAACAGTGTGAGTCCACTGAGCCCTGTGAAGAAGTGGAGGAGGACTGTGGCAATGACTTTAAATGTGGTACAGGTAATCCTCGCATCCCCTTTACTCCCCACGGGCTTCTGTGCGCACTCGCGAACAAAAAGAACACAGCCTGCTTTTACGCTCTTATGTTTCCACGTGCAAAAGGGGCCCGTCAAAGGGCTTTCTGTAAATGTTGTACAAGGAATTCAAGTGTGTGCCTGTTGCCTCCCCTCTATCGTTAAAGTCCATTTGCTTACATCAGGAAGAGAGAGGAAATCTGGCATGAAACACACAGTGTCTTCCTTGATTTTGATCACAGGCCGATGCATCAAGAGACGGCTTCTATGTAACGGTGACAATGACTGCGGGGACTTTTCAGACGAGGATGATTGTGAAGGTGATCCCCGCCGCCCCTGCCGTGACAGAGTCGTGGAAGAATCCGAGCTGGGGCGGACGGCAGGCTACGGGTCGGTATTTGGCTGAAATGTTTCTAGATGGAGATGGGAGAAAGGGACCTCCATCTTTTCCTGCTGTGCTAGGGTGGTGGAGGGTCTGCACAGGGGCGGGGCAGCCCCCCGGTCTGCATTCTCCTTGAAACATGCTTGAGCTTAAAAGAAGGTAAGTGCAAAGTCAGTATCTCAAGATCATTTGGACAAAGTGCCTGTCCTCAGGAAGGGGTCTGTAGAGTCAGGATGATAGGTGATTTTCTCCAAGTCCAGCAGGAGGTGACACATCTCAGTTAAGAACTTCAGAAAGGCCACAGCCATGTTCAAGTGATATGTTATCACTTGACATTGAATTGCCAGTGGCGGGTCTGGCCGTTCAGATGTTTGAATTGTCGGTAAGGCTGTCTTCCATGGGAACTTGTTCTGGATCGACATCTGGTTATAAGTTCTCAGAAGAGTACAGCATTGTAGAGCTGACCCAAGAGGAACGCGCAGAAGAAGCAGTTGTGATGTTGGTTGGTGATGGTGTTGAGACTCTGGTTCTCTTTACAAAGTGAAGTTTCGCCCATTTTCTGTGCAAAATGTAGGGGCTAGGGCCAGCTAAGCTCAGATGAGAAGTCTTGGACAGTTTAGAACTCAAGAGTTTTACAGAATAAAGACCACTAACCAGAGATCTGTGTTCTAGGAGTTAGGAAAATGATGCAGGCCCAAGGGGCTGTTCTGTTCTATGCCATATAGTCAGAGAACATTCCAGGGATGCCCATGGCATAGTTTCCATTTGTTGTTCTGAACTGTTCTCAGTAATGGTACTTTGGGTAGATTTGTTGCCAAATTGTGCTCAACAGAGACACATCTTTTCCCACATCCACTGGTCTATTGACAGAGATGGCACATGGCTCTGTTTCAGTGTCCGCCATGCGATGTGTCTTATCAACCTCATAAATCTCAGTGCCTGGTTCATCATAGATGCTCCATCAACAACACTGGGGAGTAGACAAATAGGTGAATCAATCAAGCAGCTCATGAATTAATGAAAATAAGTGCTTCTAAAATACTGTCAATTGGCATCAGGTAAGATTGAAACTGGGTCCCTAGAAGTAAATTCAGGTTCAGGACTTAATTCCTGGGGATAAGGAGAGGAAAGAAGATGAGGGCAATGGTAAAAGCAAGGCTAATAGAGGGACTAAGGTACTGGTTTTCAACGAGGGGTAATTTGCTCCCCAGAAGACATTTGATGATGTCTGGAAACTATTCTAATGGTCATAACTGTGGGGAATGGGCCGGAGGACTCAGGGGGTGAGGGAGCACTGCCGATATCCAGTGGTTAGAAGCCCTGGATTGGGCCAATCCTGAAAGGCACACAGTAGCCAGACCCATAGCATCAGTGGAGCTCAGACTGAGAAACCCTATCCAGGGAAGGGGGCAGTTCCTAAGGTAAGGCCTCTGGATCAGGGTTGGCTATAAACAGAGATGTCTTCTCCCTCCAAGCTAGATTGAATTTGCACTTGCTGAATCTCAATAAGGAGAAAAATCCAGGGTACCAAGAGTTAGGAAATGGATAAAACATTTCACACACCCTTTACTCACATTATAAAACCTCGTCCTAGCAGCATTCAAGTATTGCCTACTAAGTGTCTTTGGCCCTTAGCCTGAAGGTAGGAGTCTTGAATATAGTGTATGGTCTTTGTCTCCAAACACAGGAGGTTCTTTTAATAATTGTCAGTAAATGGTATGGGGGTTGTCGGACACCTTATAACCAGATCACAGCCTGCTCCAATGAGTTCTGGCTCTTTCTCCTGTTTTCCTCAGGGAGAGACTGTTGAGTCCATGGTCGAAGTCCATTATGACATTGTTTTTGTTGTATTTGGGATCCAAGAAGCAGTTTTCTCCTTAATCTAAACAGATGGGCTTGAAGCAGGGCTTTGCATATATTATGTATTTTCACTCAATGCAAATTTATACCTTGTGAAAGGATATAGAAATTTTAGCCTGCTCAGCTGAAAAACAATCATTCGTAATCTATTAGTTTTCTTTGTTCAGAGAACAGAGAAATGGGTTATATAGCATTTGCTAGAAAGTTTCATAATGAGGCATCCCAGGGAGCTGGGTAATTATATCATCTTTTGCCACGGTAAGTGCTGGTGACTGGGAATGACATAGAGTTGAGTCTTCAGGACCAAGGAAGAGGGTGGGGCCCCTGCCATGGGGAAGGTTGGCCGAAGAAGTGAAAAATGAAGTAGGTCCTCATAGAATAATTTCAGCAGTATTTTTTTTATTAAATTCCTCATTACCCTAACCTGTAACTAGTCTTCCTAAAGTCTATTATTCTCCAACAGCTTTCATTGGCATAATACTTTGAACTTTCTACATTTTTTTCTATAGATTCTTCATAATAATCCTGAGGTTGTCAGAGAAAGTATTATATTCACTTTACAAGGGAAAAAAAAAAAAAAAGGAGGGAAGCCAGCAAGACCAGTTTAGCCTCTTTCGATTCTAGCAGAACTCTTTAGTTTCTAGTGGAACTAAACCCAAGTTTCTCTGACTTTTAGAAAACTGTATTTTCTTCACCAGGCCGCCTTACCTTGGCCTCTCCCCCCCATGCTCATCACCACCCACGTCATTTCCCCACATCACCACAAAGCCCGTAAATCAACACCCTATCTTCAAAGCAAAACTAACCTTAGAAAATGAAACTCCTTAAGTTGATTTTCTGAATTTTTGAATTAAGAGTATAGAAGAGTAGAAATCAGTAATTAATATTTAAGAAGAGTTCTCAAAATGACATGCTTTATTATATCGGTGATATTCTTCAATCCTATGAACATTCTGTATTTATTTACCATGAATGGCCATTATTCTTCCAAGGGGCTCTGGGATATATTGAATAGAAGTAATAGGAGTAAACACCCTCGTCATAGCAACAGGCTTAGAAACTGCTTCTACGCAATCCTATCTGGAAAATCTCAACAAGTCTCACCAGCAGTCATATACAATCAGACTCTCACACATGAATGTCACAAGTACCCACAGTCATTAATTTATACCTTTTTTTTTTTCATTTGAAGGACTCCCCCTTAAATTCGTAACGCCAGCAGAATTTCCTTGTAACACAAATGTTTCCACCTCTTGCCTTGTAGGCATTTGAGAGTCTCCAGAAGTGTTTAGGGAAATCCCCAATCCATCTTGTGCTCATTGAAAAAAATAGAAATCCAAGCCAGCTGTAAATGATGTATGGTATGCAACAAATTACTTTTTTATGTGATCTAAGCGTAGCACCCCTTCTGTGGAGGGAGCTTTCTTTTCTATTCACCTGGCAAATTGGAACTGCTTATGGTTCTAGATGTTGGCATGAAAACAGGCATCTCTAGGTGCTGCCAAAATACACATGCTTTTTTAATGTCCCAGGCGATGACATTCCAACCATGAGAAGTTTTCATGTTTCTTGGCCGAATAAAAAAATTGGCTCATTCTAAACTAGACTGGCTGTCTCTGTAGTGGTGGAACCAAGTCAAAGGTTTTGAAACATTTCTTCCTTAGTCGTGCTTTAGACTGTGGAGCAGTTTCATTGCAACTTTCCAGATGGATCCAGCCAACTAGTCAATTTGCTGTTCTGTAAAACAAAATCTTCAAAGTGGGGTATGCATACTGTGGGATGCAAAGACTTTCTAAGGGGGAGACAGGTAAGTTTTAAGGTAACAGTTCTCTCAACTATTAGTGGCTTAACTCATCTATTGAACAAACAGTGAATCTTCAGTTCCATACATACATATTTTTCATAAACTCAGAAAGTTTAGCAACTCAGTAGGACCCAAGTTGTGAAGCCCATTCTCCCCTCTCCCCTCCCCTTTTACAATCACTTAACTATCACCTTCCAAAAGAAGAGTGCCCCCCTCACCAGTCTCAGTTTTACTCTGTGGTGGAAGAACAAGAAACATTTCCAAATATTGGTGCTGAGTTGGATGCCAGTGTCTTATAAGTCAACCCATCTCTACTTCTTTTAAAGATATTGTAATCAATTATTAGATAATGGGTTATAAAAGTAAACCTTAATGATAGACTAGTGATCTTTTTCTGGTACAAAGCTCAGAAGATCAAAGAATCAAGTGACCTTGCCATGACAAAATGCCTTCTATTCTTTTCCACTTACGTACATAAGTAAAGTTTATCAACATTAATATCTACAAAAATGGAAAGTAGGAATACAATTGATCATGAATCTTGTCTTTTTCTAGCAATAAGTAATATTCATCCATGAAGGCAGGAACTAATCACTTAATTAAAAAAGACATCTATTCATTTCATTGAGACCCCTTTACAAAAAAAAGTTTCTTAATTATTTAAAAATTTTTAATATACATATATATACTGCTAGTAATTGTAATTCAACCAGAGTAGTTTTTAATTATTTAGACCCAATAGTCAAAGGATACTTATTATTTATAAAATTTCAATTATACCTTTTTGGTACAAAAAAGTGATCCATTAAAACTTCCAAGCTAAAATAACACTACATTAAGCTAAATTTCTGTTGTGGAAATGGACTAGAAAAAATAGATTGAAGAATCAAAAGGGGGTGGGTTCATATGGGAAATCTCTATATCTTTCACTAATTTTTCCGTGAACCTAAAACTGCTCTAAAAAAATAAAGTATCTTTTAAAAAAAGAATCAAAAGGAATACTACAAAATGTCTAGTTGCTAAAGAAATATAAACATTGCAGGGATTGGACACCCACCATCACTATGGCATTTATAGTTCATTGGATTTATTTTAAAAAGAGGCAAAATAACTATAAGATGTAAATATTTATAGCATGCTGAGAAATCATGTCCTTTGCAACTGCTTAAACTTAAGATGAAAAATCTTAGATGTCATGCCAACATTGTGCAGGCAGGCAAAATATGTCACAATTTTTTATAGAGTAGATGAACAGAAAATCTGAAGACTACTGCCTGAAATCATGCCATACACATTTCCACCTGCAGGATTTTGCTTACACCGTTCCACCTGCCCTTCCGTCCCCATTCTGCAGCACCCAAATCAAATCCTATTTCTTCTAAGTTCTATTTATGATGCTGCCAAGGAGTTTCTTCCTTTTGGGAATCTGCGTGGGCATTGCCTGTGCTGCTCATTGGCTCATCAAGTGTATTTGACTTTGGACTCTTTTTTGAAATGGGTGGTTATATGTCCAACTCCCCAGTTTGAATATAATTTTCATGAGATCAAAGACTGTGTATTAACTCTCTTAATATTACTCATTATTTACTACAAACACTACACTCTGCGAGGGTATCATAGTCACCCAAGAGTTCATCATCATTATAAGCAAAGATTAATGTCATTATTCCCTGTAAGTGAAGAGATACAGGGTCTCTGCTAATAGAGATTTTTGAAGGACAAGTTCACTATAGAACAAAGAAAATGTACTGGCTTGTTGAAGAAACAAACACAGATCATTTGTTTCCAGTGTTCCTTGTCTTTGTATCAAAACCTTAGTCATACCAAAGGGGAAAAAAGTATGACTCATTTGCTGTGGATACAGAGACGGGTGAAGAAGTGAAGCTGAAATGTTAACCTGTCATGAGGCATTAGATGTTTGAGAAAGTAAACCAGATACTAATGTCTCTTTTTTCTTTCTTATTCAACTAAATCTGATTTTTGGCCATATGTTAAATTTTAGGGCCATAGCATTTTTCATGAAAGGTTCTGGTAGAGCAAAAAGTCAGAAGTGGTTCATTTTAACTGTACATTTAGCTCTGAGAAAGATATTCCTAAGTTGGTTCCTTAAGTACCTTCCTTTAAAGTTGAGTTGTAACGTCATTTTCTTTACAAATTCAAAATTCATTAAGAATGTGCTATTTGGAGGCACCTGGGTGGTTCAGTCAGTTAAGCATCTGATCTCAGCTCAGGTCATGATCCCAGCTTCCTGGGTTCAAGCCCCGTATCAGGCTCCCTGCTCAGTAGGGAGTCTGCTTGTCCCTCTGCCCCATTCCCTCCTCTCAAGGTGTCTCTCTCTCTCTCAAATAAATAAATAAAATCTTAAAAAAAAAAAAAGATTGTACCATTTACGTGAAGATGTTGTTTTTAACTAACCCACTGGCAGTAACATATTCTTGATTGTTTTTCTTCCATTAACAATGGGTTTTACAGCAAACCATCAACACCCTTTGACAAATTACTCTTGAAACCGACACCCAGATTTATAATCCAGTTCATTGGAGTTTGGGACGTGGTCTAGAACCATGGAAGAATTTCTGCTTTTGTGTCAAACTCAGTTATAAATGTATAGAGCAAACCCTTCTTTGGCCTCCCTGGTCTGGAGCCGTATATTTCGGACTAGGCAGCAAATGACCATTCCTCCAATTAACAGAAGTGTTCTTCCCAAAGAATGAACTGCTCCTTGTTCATACATTACTTTTAAGTGTACAAATCAAACTTAACTTTTTTAAAGTTAAATAAGATTTCTGTTTCTGAATTAAAGCTTGCCAAATAAAAATATTTTGCTGAGAGGAAAAAGTAGAACTTTTTAAAATGCCTTGTCAGGATGCTGAAATCTTTTTATTTCCCCTTGGAAAGTATCATAGAAATAATATAAGCCTGGAGGGAATGAGGTTCTTGACAAGCAATGAGACAGCTGGAGGAAAAGGCTTATGTTTAAAGAGAATGGGGAGAGAAAGAGCCCCAATGTTGATTCATAGATTAAAAATTACATGCATATGTTATACAACTCCCCTGAGATGCTCCGTTCTCAAATAATTTAGATAGGTGGTATTACAGAGTTGGCTCTTAGCTCACTAAGGGAGGTTAGCTCAGAGTTACAGCGGTGGAATTTAGACTCTAGGAGCCAGATGGTCCCTGGTTCCCCAGTTATTGCATTTCTTTCATTGTACTCTCAACAGTGCCCTCATTGCCTAGAAGTTTATAAGGCCTTCCTAAGGTATGCTTGCTGCCAGAGATGTAAAGCAGAAGTGAGCAGACCCTTGCTTCTGTTCTTGATTATATCATGCTCATATGGGGTGATGGGGGCACGAGCCAAAGCTCTCTCTTTCCTCAGCTACAGGGGACTGCCTTGCATTAGCTCCTGGGATCTCTGATATTACTCTGTTCATTTTCAGGATCAACATCTTAGGGATGGACCCCCTAACCACACCTTTTGACAATGAGTACTACCATGGACTCTGCGACCGCGTTCGGGATGGAAACACCCAGGCCTACTACCGCAGACCCTGGAACGTGGCTTCTCTGGCCTATGAAGTAAGTCTCCTCAGAAGCAAAAGCATTGCTCAGCTTTTAGCTGAAAAGCCACTTCAATAAATGTAATACTAAATAATGTGAAAATTTCAGTAGGATGAGAATCTGATAGGAATATATGATTGACTGAAAAGAAGAAGATGTATAGCTTTGATCTCTTTAGGAAACTCCCAGTGGTCTACAACCAACCCTCAGTAATGTGCACCTAGTGATAGTTTTGGCAAATACCCAGACTCCATAAAAAGAATCATCTAAGATTCTGATAAAACTATAAATTAAATTAATGCTGATTTAAGTACTGGGTACACTGCTCATGCTATTTAAGATCACTTTTTTGCTAGTCTACCAAAAAAACTCATCTTGACATTGGTTTTTTCCTCAGCGTTCCCCTTGGTAAAGCCTGCCTAACTAATGTAAGTGGCTGTTTTCACTCACCTCAAACCCCTCTAACTCTTGTTAAACTATTTCTTAAAATGATGTTTACTCTACCCAGTGCCACCCCAAACGTAACCACCTTCTTGAAAGTCACCTAAATTCTCTAGAACCATCCACAGATTGGACCCCTTCATTTAAAGGATTACTAGTTATCACCATTAGAGAGATTTGGGGGGTCCAAGCAAGATAAAAATAAAAAATAATAATTAGCTTACTCTGAACCAGGAGCTATAAAAATCTTTTTTTCGATGGTCCCATTGGCAATCTATAATGTTTCCTTTATTCAGTTTTATCTTTTATCACTGTTGTCACTCACATTTCCCAAAACACGTTTACTTTTAAATAAAGTAGTTAATATTTCTTTTATTTTTAAATTTTTAATAATGTTGTAGAACAGTCCATACACATTGCAGCCTCAAGTATTCCTACTCTTCCATGAATACTAAAGATTTTAAATTCTGTACTATTCGACTGGCATTTCTTACATGTGTGATATTATCCTTTTTTTTTTTTTTTTGGACTTGTAAATCCAGCATAGAATCATATTCCCACAAATTTAAGGGAACATGTTGGATTATTGACTTTTTCCTTCTCATGCCAAGTTTACCTTCTTTAAGCACCTTTTTTGAGAGGAAAATGATCATCTTTCTTTTTTTTTAATTTTTTATTTTATTTATTTATTTATTTGACAGACAGAGATCACAAGTAGGCAGAGAGGCAGGCAGAGAGAGAGAGAGAGAGAGAGGAAGAAGCAGGCTTCCCACTGAGCAGAGAACCCAAAGCGGGGCTCAATCCCAGGACTCTGGGATCATGACCTGAGCTGAAGGCAGAGGCTTTAACCCACTGAGCCACCCAGGCACCCCGATGATCATCTTTCTAAAGGTTATTACAAAAGTTCTAATTTCTTAAAAAAGAATACCCCAAAGATAAGGTGACCTTTGTCATTGCTGATGGAAGAAGGGTTGTTGGCGTCTTACTTTTTTTTTAGTTCTCAGGTCTGCATATTACAGTTTTCCTCTCTTCATCCTGGTGACCAGCCTCTTAGCTTCTCTCTAGAAGTAGGAATGGCTGTGAGTGACATGAGATGGTCAGGGCCAGGACCTTGCCTATGACTGATCTTGAAGCTCCATTTGGAGAGAAAATTCCCTGTTTTCTCTTCTTTACAACCCTGGAAATAGATGGGTTTCTGTACTCCGTATTTTGGATTTTACAAAGGTGATGTGTTGCTTACCCCGTATATTTCTTCTGCCCCAAGGAAGCTGGGAGCAACATCTCATAGCCAAGCAAAACTAATTGATGTTCACACAAAGTGGGAGAAATGAAGACCGTAGCAACTTTTTATCAGTTCAGATCAGAATAACATCTCTAAACGAGTCTTGGCATCAAGTTGATTAAGAAAAAAAAAGCAGAGAGGATTATGGGCCTGGATGGTGAGTCGGTGTCAGCTAAGGAGGAGTGATGGTGGAGTTGGCTGGAGGCTTGCTAAAGTCCCCAGATCACCTTCTTGGTGCTACAACAGCTGGTGGTCCCCTCACTCTCGTCTGTGACGGTCTTGGCAAGTAACCAAATTTGTTTCTACCATACATAAAAGAACATGAACTTATTCAATGGAAATCTCTATTTTGATTCATTAGAATCAAATATTCTTCTAATATCCAATGGGATAGTTTACTTCCTTTTTTGTGTATTTTAGTATCGTAACTGAATGCATTTTATACTTCCTTATAGCCTGTTATGCTAATACCCTACACAATATCTGTGTATACATGATACTCAACACATTTTTGTTGGATGAATTAATTTTTTAAATCCTGTCTTTGTTACTCATAGACGGTAATTTACTGTCTTTTATGTTTTGAAAGAATTCTACCGAACTATCGGTGTATGAGGAATATTTCTTAATAATGACGTCTGCCTCTGACACATTCACACTCCCTCAGTGCCTCTTCTCTCAAATGTGGCTCTGGTTCTCTGGCTCTCCAGAACACAGTACATAAAATGGAATCCTAGCTCTGCTCCTAAGCAGCAGTCAGATCTCAGGTAAATTATTTATCCTCATCGTGCCTCAGTTCCCTCATGTATAAACTAGAAATGCTGATGCATGTCTCGTAAAGATAAATGAGTCTAAAACAGCCGGGAAGTTACTGGCACATAGCAAACCCTCAATAAATATTTGCTATCATTCCCTTTTTAAGGAATATAATTAGTAAAAGACTTCACTACAATTTCATGTGTAATTACCATTCACATTACAGGTCAAGGTTTACTGTCTATCTAGTAAGTCAGAAGTAATACTGAACCACTGAAGCCTGCAATTATGGGAAGAAAACAGGAATTGGTGACATGTACAAATCAGTTACTTTTTCCTTAGCTTTCTTTGGTCTTCTCCACTTTTGTTCTGGAAAGTAACAATTTGCAAATCAGGTTTCAGGTTTTCATTACCATTTTCTATAAACCTGGGTCACCATGAATACGTAAGAGTTAAGAGATCAACAAAAAATTGTAAAATGCACCTGGATTCTAGTTGTCCTTTCCACTCCAAATCCTGCCTGAAACCTGGTGATTTTACATCCTGGGGGCTGCCAATGTCTTCTTGTTGCCTCTTAACTTCCTGTGTCTGTTTTACCAGAGCCACTCCCATCCTTAGCCTGTGTTCAGCAGAATTGTGCTGCCTCTGGCATCTGAACATTGGGGAATCCAACATTTAACCCTTTGCCTCACTGCAACTGGCCCATCATCTCTCAGCTCTCACCCTCATTTATGACCACAAACAAACTCTTGGGTCCCATCAAGACCCAATTCTTTGGCATTGGCTTTCCTCCCAGTTCATCTTGCTCCTCTGGTCTTCAATTCCTTCCTCTAACCAATCCCGACCCATTTTGACCACTCTTGATAATATTATCAGTGTCCTTGCCTTCTATTCCTTCTATAAACCAGAAACACTCCAACTTTAGATGAACCCTATTATTTTTCTGGACCTCTTGTGAACTTGTACTGCTTAGAGAAAATCATAATGACGTAAGAACTGGTGGCATTTTAGCTTCACCTGGGGCCTCCACACAGTTCAGCAGGTCCACACTCTTCCCCCAAGGCTGCACTACCCCACCCCCCAGTCCCCACAGGGGTGGTTTAAAATTTCCAGCAACCCCCTCAAGCTCCTCATCTGACCATTCTGACCTTGAGCTCAATAGATGGAGTTAGCTTCAACTTGACAGAGAGTACTCAACCCTAGTCAAGGATTTTCTAGTTTTTTTCTTCAAAGTTATCCTTGTGTACAAACTTACTTCACACTCAGTCTACCCTTAACATCTTTCTCTTCTGTCTCAGTAGAGACTGTGTCTTTCTATATGCTGGATTCCATGCCAAGTACCTTGGCCTTCTATCAATGCTTCTCTCTCTCATCTCTCCCCGCCCCCGCTCTTAATATATAAAAATAAATATTTCAAGACTCTCACTAAAAGAAACACAAACACAAGAAGGAAACGTCCATCTCCACATACTCTTTTATCTACAGTTGCTGTCTCAATTTTTGCACTTCCCATTAATTCACTAACTATATTAGTTCACTCGGGCTGCCATAACAAAGTATCACAGACTGGATGGTTCAGACAACAGAAATTTATTTTCTCACAATTTGAGAGGCTAGAAATCTGAGATCAGGTTTCTTCCTAGGCCTCTCTCCTTGGCTTATAGATGTCATTTTTCCTGTATCTTCACAGCCTCTTCCCTCTGGTCTGAGTTATAATCCCCTCTTCTTAGAAAGGCACCAGTCACGTTGGGTTAGAGCTCATTTTAATGACCTCATTTTAATTTAATTAACTCTTTCATGATTGTATCTCCAAATATAATCACATTCTGAGGTACATGGGCTTTGGACTTACATACATGAATTTGGAAGGAACACAGTACAGCCCACAACACCAAATCTCTATTACCTTTTGCCAAAGTCCATCTTGAAGTTTCTTTTGAGTTCCCTTTATTTAGGACAGCCCTAAGACATATAGGTCTCACCAGAGTTCCTACCTTGCCTTGTTTCACTAGTCTCTGTCTACATATTCTCCTTGGGTTGATTTCATTCCCTTCTGTGGCTTCAGTTTTCACCTCTAATCTGAAGGTTTACGAATACTCTATTTCCAGCCCATGTCTCCCTCTGAGCTGGATACCTATATAGCTAGTTGTATCAGGCATCACACAGTTAACATACCCAAAACTGATATCCACTCTTACACCAGTTCCCTGATTCTTCCTCTTGAATTCTTCACTTAAATGGAAACAATGAAACAATGAAATGATAGCTTCCTAATCATTAAATTCAAAATATGGGAATCATCCTAATGACTTCCTCTATAGACACATCTCCCTCGAAGCCTGCAATATCCAATCAATCTCCAAGTTCCATTATTTTGTAATGTATCCTAAATATGTCTCCTCTTCTCCATTTCCACTGCCACAGCCAGAGGTTTACGCATCTTTCATTTCTCAGCGAAGCCACTGTGAGAGTCTTCTTACTAGCTTCGGACTTCTAGTTTTTGCTCAGTTTCAATTCATTCCACACACATCAGTATGAAGATAAATGATAAGCCTGATCTTATCACTTTACTGCTTAAATTTAGTTGAGTGTTTTCCTGTAGCCAGCAGGATAATAGTCAATCTCTGTGGTAGGGAGAAAAAGGTCATTCCTGACCTGGTTTTTGATTACCACTCCCCCATCACCTTTCTCTTCAGAGTTCTCTGTTTTGGTTAGATGCCCCACCTACAAATTAATGTAACAGCCTCTGTTTTCCTTTCTGTTCTAGCATTTATTTTGCTATATCATATATATTCTCAGTCAAGTTTCTAGTTCTTTTATTTACTGTGGAATCCTGAGAAACTAACATTGTAAATTCTTTGCTTAAAAAAATGATTACTGAGGGGCACCTGAGTGGCTCAGTGGGTTAAAGCCTCTGCCTTCGGCTCAGGTCATGATCCCAGCGTCCTGGAATTGGGCCCCGCATCAGGCTCTCTGCTCGACAGGGAGCCTGCCTCCCTTCCTCTCTCTCTGCCTGCCTTTCTGCCTACTTGTGATCTCTGTCTGTCAAATAAATGAATAAAATCTTTAAAAAAATGATTACTGAATTAATAAATAAGTGCATGAAATATAATAACAATCTTTACTTTTTAAAAGGTTTATTTATTTATTTATTTTAGAGAGAGATTAGGGAGTGAGTCTGGGGGGATAGGGACAGAGAGAAAGGGAGAGAGAGAATCCCAAGCAGATTCCTGGCTGAGTGTGTAGCTCTATGCCGGGCTCAATCTCATGACCCCAAGAACATGACCCGAGCTGAAATCAGGAGTCAGCTTCTCAACCGACTGTGCCATCCAGCCTTCCCAACAATCTTTTTTTTTTAAAGCTAATGTTTCTAACAAAGGCAAGAGCCCATAATCAAGTAAACGTAATTGTAACTGCCATTTAAAGTTGACCACAAAATGGAAAACAGAGGCTTAATTAACATTCCAACTGTACTTTCTACTGCCACGTGAGTCCATTTAGAAGCCCCAGCAGAGTATAGATCAGGTTTATTATGTACCTGCTGGTTTGTTTATTGTATATTGATGTTTCCAAGGAACAATAAGCCTGGTCTTATAGAAACTGCTATTTTGAAAGGAGCTATGGTCTATGATAAATAAATATGAATTCAAATTTGGAGTCACAGGTAGAAATCAAATAATGAAGGTGCTCTTATGCCATATTAAGTACTTTGGACATGATCCTGAGCATGAGAAGGGAGCCCCTCAGGACAGCAACATGATCAAAGTTTCATTTTAAATCTTTGTGTTTTGTGGATATGATTTCAAAAGGACAAGACCAGAGAGGTAACGACAGAAGGAGGCTATTTCATGGTCCAAGAAGGAAATGAAGAAAGACTAAACTCTACTATAATAGTAGAGACTGAAAGGAAGAAATGAAATCCAGCATTTTTTTTAATCTGGCATATTTAAGAACAAAGAGGTCACTAATGAATTGGTGACAGTGTACATTACGGTCAATTGACAGGTTCTAAATGAAAACTCCCTGGGTTTAAATTCTGCTAAATTCCTCCACTTATCCATGGGACATTAGGCAACTTATTTATTTTCTGGAGTCTCAGTTTCTTATCATACAGTAGGGTGGCAATAATACATACTTCATAAGATTTTGAAAAGGTTAAATTTGTTAATAAGTGCAAAGTGCTTAGAACAATGTCTAGTCATAACAAAGGATACTCATCATGGATGTAAAGTATGGAGACAGAAAGTCAAAGACACTCCCCCTGGATGATAGGCCATCAAAAAAAGACCTTGGAAGTCAGGGAGGGAGCAATCTTCCAAAAGAAGTGTCAAAGTCAAGTCCAAGAAGAAGACAATGATTTGAATTTTGGTAGTTTTGAATGCAAAGGTCTATGTGACATCTAGATGAAGAGATCCTGCAGAGAGCATATTATATAGATGTGTGGGGAGAGAGAAGGATCTGAATTGGAGGCAGTTTAAGATGCATCAATATATGGATGACCATTAAAATCTTGAGAATCCTTGAGATCATCCAGGAAGTATACAATGAGAGAGAAAAGAACATCAAGAATGAAACCTAGAGCACATTAACATTTCAGATACAAACACAGAAAATGATCTCTTGAAGATAATGGAGAAGAACCATATTTGTTACCTATTACTAAATTTCAAATTACCCCAAAATTTAGTAGCTAAATTGTTGGGAGTGTGTGGGTGGCTTCTCTCTGTACCGTGGTTGAGCGTGGCTCATGAGATGGCAGTCAATCTACTCTTTCCAGGTTCCTTCTCTCAATTAGTGAGACATGTCTTTAATAATCATAATAAATAATGCAAGTGTTTATTATCTATCTGTACAAAGTCTTAGTTGCATCTTTAACAGTTTTTCCTTTTTACCTTCTATTTCCAGTTGCTCTCCCACCTTCTCCTTTTCATTTTGAACTCTGAAATATTTATTGGTTATATTCTATCTCTTCCACTCTCAGTTCCAGAAATAACATTTCTTTCTTTTCAAGAAGCATCAGTTGTATAAACCTTTAAATAGGACAGGTTGAGCTGACCCCTATAATATGCATGGCCTTCTGGAACATGCAAGCCCCTTTGTCCTTCTCTCAAATTTCATCTTCTCCATGTCTGCTTATTTGGGTTTTCATAAAGAAATTTGCTTCTATCCTTGCATCATTGGCCTCTCTTCAAAGATTTTTTGCTCATTCTTCATGATGACTCCCAGGATTGGTCCACCTCTGACTGTCTGTCATGGAACTGAGCCCTCTTTGGGGACTGACCCCATCTTCGCTATTTCCAACTCTACTTACTATTTTCATCCTAGCAGGGTCAGACGGGACCATTCAGCAGCGTCCTAATGGATACCCTGACCGATGTTCTCCTACACCTGCCAACCACTCTCCACGCTACTAGACTGATCTCTGCCAAGGCCTCTTTCTTCTTAGCCATGTCAGGAATAAGTGCAGGTGCTTACAAATTACACCACCCTTATCCTGCAGCCAGTTGGCACACAGGAAGCTACGAGGAGCTTGGCCTTCCAGGAGAGTCAGGGAGTACTTTCCTGGTGACATTTTCTGCAGCTCTGTCCCTTTCCAGCTTTGAAGATCAAGTAGAATTGTCTTCAGTGGCTCCTATTAGAGTGGGCAGTTAGGTTCTAACAGGATACCTGGAAGTTAGCAACAAGAAAGTCATGGCCCACTGTCAGGAAGTTCAGGGGCCTATCCTGCTGCACTCCACAAGAAGCCAGAGCAAACCAGACAGGCCCAGGATGGCAGGTGCCATGACAGGAAACCCCTGGCAAAATTACGAAGAAAAAGTGCAAAGCCCTGCTTCCCGCCCCAATAAATATTCTACCCCCTAGTTAACAGCTGTCAATACAAGATAGAAACCCAAGTGTGCAAAGCTCTCTCTCAAGCTCACCTTGCTCTCCTATCTTGAGAGTGTACTTTTCACTTTAATACATTTTCCCACTTATGATGCTCATCCACTGTGCTGAGTGTCTGTCCTCGAATTCTTTTCTGAGTCATGACCAAGAATTTTCAGGGACTCATTCCGGATGGGCTGGTCGAGGCCCTAGAGCCCAGAGTCTCACCAGTTCAACCAGCAGCACTTTCACTAACCTCAGATCTCAAAGCAACAGAAATCCTATTCATTTTTCAAGGCCAAGTTCAAGGCAATCTTTTCCATGAATCCTTTATTTTACTAGCCAGAATTTGTCAAGCCCTCTTTGGCAGGGTAGCATAAGAATTAACAGCTAAGCCCTAGAATAAGACTTTCTGGGTTTCAACACTAACTGTGCGAGCTTGGACAAATTTCTTAACCTATTTTCTTATTGGTAAAATGGGGATAATTACAGAAATTATATTAAAGGTAAGAAATTAAGTGTCTTATTCTATGTAAACCACTTTTAACAGCCCCTGGCATAGAGTAAGCACTCAGTAAATATTAGTTATTATTGTTAGCTATATTAAAGTTTATAAATTTTTGTTAGCATCTACTATAGGCCAGACACTTTACTAAGTGATAAGGCTATAGTGGTGTGTGGATAAGAAAAACATGTTCCCTGACTTTTTGTAGCTTACCATCAGAAAGTCTATTAAATAAGAAATCATAAAAGAAAAGCTTTTTCATTTTGTTTTATTGTTAAAAATTTATTTATTATTTGAGAAAGAGAGAGCATGCAGGGGGTAGGGGCAAAGGGAGAGAGAATCTTAAGCTGAGTGCACACTGAGTGGGGAGCTCAACACGGGGCTCAATCTCAGGACTGTGGAATCATGACCTAAGCCAAAACCAAGAGTTGGACACTTAACTAACTGCATCACCAGGCACCCTGCATTTTTTTTTATTTTAAGAGGCATGAGAGTTTATAGAAAATGGATTTCATAGTCTATGGGATTAGGAAAGACCTCTTCAACCCTGAAGAAGTGATTTTTAAGCTAAGACTTGAAATTGGAGTAGGAATTAACCAGGCTAAGCCATATAGTGTGTATATGTGAGAAAATGTGTTGTGTTTGGTTCTTGAGGGGGGAGCAGGAGGGAGAGGCAGATGTCAGAGAACATTAAAGAAAGTAAAAGCAGCATAATAGAGCTCTGTGGTGGGAAGAAGCACAGGCTCTGAAAATATAAAATGTGTCTAAAGGGTTGGAATACAGTCAGGAAGAGATTAACTTGGAATAAATCTAGTTTAGACTTGATCTTAAAGGCAGTGGGAAGACTGAAAGATTTTAAACAGGGAAGTGATGTGGTTAGGTTACTCAACCCTTTACATTGAGCACTTTTCCCAGCATGCCTAACTTTAATGAAAATTATATACATTTTAGTCATTCCCATTAGATGGGAACTTTAGCTTCCCTGTGTGAGTCCATGCAGGCCAGTATAACAAAATGCCAGAAATAGGGTAGCTTTAAAAAAACAAAAACAAAAAACCAGAAATTTATTTCTCACAATTCTGAAGATGAGAACATCAGAAGTTCGTGAAGTCAGAGATTAGAGTGCTTGTCTGGTTGAGTTAGGGCCCTCTTTTGGGCTACAGACTTCTTGCATCCTCATACAGTGGAAGTGGTTACAGAGCTCTGTGGGGTCAGTTTTATGACAGCACTAACCTCATTCATGAAGCCTCCTCCCAAAGTTCCCCCTCTGCCCAACCGCCACCATGGGCATTAGTATTTTAACGTATGGATTTTGTGGAGGGACATAAACATTCAGACCATAGCATTCCCTGTGCAGAACTATCCCCCCGTGTATACTATGAATCCAATCTGTGCCATTGACTGAAGAGATGGGTGGCTCCTTCTCAGACAAAAGTTACAACATATTGCAGAGGACCCCTGGAAAGAGTTTAACCACTGAAATTGACAAACCTCCCACTGATACCTGCCAATTGTCAAGTTGACAATGAATTCTTTAACTGAAAGTTTCAATTTTTAACTAGGTTGTTTAGTTTGGGTGTTTTGTTTGTTTGTTTTGTTTTGTTTTGTGTTGTGTTGTTTCCATGCAAAAATGAAAGTGTTAAAAAAAAAACAGTCAAAAAGTCTGAACATCACAAAAGATTATGCAAGGAAATATAAACCTGCTCCCATTCCAGATTTCCCTTTCACAGTTCCCCTTCTCAAGGGCAAACACTTAGCTTTGTAGGTTTTTCCAGTAATTCTGGGTGCACGTAAAAAACCTTTCTTCGCTTGCTTGCTTTCCTGTTCTTTCTTTTTTTTAAATTTTTTTTAATTATTTATTTATGTGTGTATGTATGTACTAAGGGACAAGAGAGTGTAAAGGTTGAGAGTGCAGAGCTCAAGTCTTAACCTTTCTGCTTAAATTAATTAACATGTGTAAAATATTCAAAGCTGTGCTAGCCTTCAGTCAGGGTTGGCTTTATCATTTCTTTTTTCCTCTCTTTTTTTACACAAATGATAATATATTGTACATCTGTTAGGCAAATTGCTCTTTAATTTTTAACAGATTAACATTTGAAAGCTTGCTCTGTTCTAAGACTTTCATATATATTATCTCACTGCATTATCTCATAACAGCCTTTGGGCGGTATGTGGTGAGTATCTATCTCTTTTTCATAGACTGGGAATCAGACCCACAATGAAATTCCTGTGTCTTGTCCTCAGAGTCATGGAGCCCCTATCAGAACTCAGGGATGTCACTTGGGTATTTCACTCTTAACTCCCTTGCTCAAATACCTTTCAAATAATTGCTTTTTCTTTCATCTGTGTCTGTTTGGGGTGGTTTTTTGTACGTTGTTGTTTTTTTGTTTTTTTTGGTTTTTTTTTTTTAAGATTTTTATTTATTTATTTGTCAGAGAGAGTGAGCACAGGCAGACAGAGTGGCAGGCAGAGGCAGAGGGAGAAGCAGGCTCCCTGCCGAGCAAGGAGCCAGATGTGGGACTCGATCCCAGGACACTGGGATCATGACCCGAGCCGAAGGCAGCCGCTTAACCGACTGAGCCACCCAGGTGTCCCTGTATGTTGTTTTTAACAGCATTTCATCATTCTCTTTTAGACCAAAGCCGATAAAAATTTCAGAACTGAAAGTTATGAAGAACAGATGGAGGTATTCAAAACCATTGTCCAAGAGACGACATCAAATTTTAATGCAGATGTAACTTTAAAATTCACACCTACTGAAGCAATTGAAAAGTATAAAAGTACACCTGAAGAAGAAAATTCTCCTCGCAAAAATTTCTTCAGTCCTACAGAAGCTGAGGGCAAATTTGGATTCAGATATTCCAAAAATGAGACTTACCAGCACTTCTTCTCACATTCTTCTAAAACGGTAAGACCAAACACTTAATACAAAGGATATAATGGGATATTTTTCAAACTAACCAAAACCCCTGTTTTAAGTTTAAGTGTTTGGAGCAAATAGAGTTCACTGAAGAGAGAGAAAAAAAAAATACTCAACAAATCCCCAAATATGTGGCTAGGAGTTCAGGAAGAAGAATGCTAACTGAAGAAGAGGCCCATGGGATCTGTTGTAATATAATGGGGTGAGATGTTTGGTGGTGATGAACAGAAGAACAAGCGTCTTAAGAATTTGGAGCACACTTTTGGACTGAGATTGTGGTAATGGACTGTTGAATTTATACCATCTTCAGAATGACAATGAAGAATCAGACTGAGGAATTTGGGTAATTCGTCACAATGCCTTACACTGATGACTATTTACTTACTGGAAAGCATCTCTAAAGTAATGAGGCCATGAAATTGTACACATTGAATATGACATTGGTCTGCTTACTTTGTCATCATACATTTAAGGCTTTGGAAATGTGTTTGTCCTTTAATATTTAAGTCAGATTTAGGATTTTGTTTCATCACCTTTGAAATACAGAAAACACTTTCTATAATCAGTATGATGCTGGTAAAATGTTCATTTTTCCTTTTCCGATAACACAGTCACCTGTTTAGATACCCTCTCCTCTTTTAAAAATAATAGTAATTCACTTTGAGTACTTACATTGTGCCTAATCATACAATTGTTTTGAATGGCTCTCTACCTCATCTCTATGTTAGTATGCATACCCATCCATATTATGCATCTGGAAAATCCTTTAAATAATACAACAAATATTTAATGTGGCTTTCTTATGTGGCCAGGCGCTGTTTCAAGGGCTTAGAATACATTTGTGAACGAAACTAAAAAAGATTTATGTCCTTATGGAGCTGAAAGTTCAGCAGGGAGAGATAGACAAAATACACCTAATAGCAAAAAAGCAAGATATATAGTATTTAGAAAGTGATAAGTGCTATGGAATAAAGCAAAAAATAGAATAACTCAAGGGAAAGCAGGAGTTCTGGGCAAGGGCAATACTAAAAAGAAAGTTCAGGGTAGACTTCATTAAGGAAATGAAATCTGAGTGAAGATTTGAAGGAGAAGAAATAGCCAAATAGTCATAGTTGGGATGATGTATATGGCAGAAGGAGGTGTTAGAGACAAGTGTCTAAGGTGGGAACATATCTGTCCTTTGGGCCAAAGTGAACCAGAAGAGAATGAATTAGAAAGTTTACACTGAACCAGATCATGAACAGCCTCACAGCCTGTTCTGAGTTTAGCTTTTTCTCTGAATGACATGGGAGGTCGGTAGAATTTTTGACTAGAAGACTGACATATGTTAGTATATTTTAAATGGGAAGAAATTATGAGAGTGAAGAGCAAAAGTAAGAATGTTTGTTGAAAACTATTGCAGGAATCCAGGTGTGTGCAGATGGATAGAACAGGTATGGAGTCAAGCATGAGTCAAAGATTTCGGGCCTGAGCAATTGGAAGGCCGGAATTGCTACCAACTGAGATGAAGAAAACTTTAGGTAGAGCAGGTTGAAAGAAGAAAAACAATAGTTTGATTTTAGATTAAGTTTGAGATGCCTATTAGACATTCATTTGGAGATGTGAAGTAGGAAGTTGGTGTTGTAAGTCTGGAATTTGGCAAAATGATTTGGGATTGAGCTGTAAGTTTGGGAGTTCATATGTAGGGAATGTTCACAGTCTTAGGGTTTGGTGGGATCGCTAAGAGTTAATGTAAATAGAAAAGAGAACATCCAAGACTTAACTCAAGGAATTTCAACAGAAAGAGAAAAGGTCTGGCAAAAGAGGAAGAACCGGCAGAGGACAGCAAGAAGACAATAACGCCCTAGAACCTCACTACTCAAAGTGTGCTCCATGGATCAGCATCATTGGGAAGCTAGAACCTCAAACTCTAACACAGACCTACTGAATCAGCAATTGCATTTTATGGGTAGATTCTATAGGTGATCTGTCTACACTTTATAATGTGAGAAGAACTGCCCTAGAAGATAAGAAAATAAACCCTGTCAAAGAGAAAGGAGTAATGAACTGTGTCAAATGTGTTAATATGTCAAAGAAGAAGGCCTAAGAAGTAACCACTGCTGGCTTTAGCATTGTGAAGGTCATTGGTGACCTTGACAAGAGAAGTTTTGCTGAAGTAGTAAGCAGAGCTGCATGACTGAATTAGATTTTAGAGAAATTGAAAACAGCCAGTATGGAAAATTCTTTAAAGGAATTTCACTTCTAATGAAGACAAAGAAATTGGTAGCAAATGATTAGACAAGTGAGGCCAAGAGATTTTGTTTTTATTATCTAAGATGGAAGGAACAACTTTATGTTTGGATGGAAATGATCTAAGACCTATCTCTGAAATAAGTTGAGCCAAAGAACATTAAAATCTGTCTGACAGTTATACCTCCTAATTTTAGCAAAATGAAAAGGAATCCAAATATGTTTTGTGCATCTTTGAGACTCCAATGAGAATTATTTTGCAGGTCATCAGAAGGTGGATTCATATGACTTATTATGTATGGAGTAAGTTTCTTTAAGATTATTGTTGAAGACTGAATCACTGACCATCACCTAAAGTCATACAGTGTGAACAGTTGTGCTTCTAAAGCACAGGAAGTTTGGTGTGATGTTCATATACACCAAGATATACTTTAAAAAATAGTAAAACGTTTTAAACTTCTATGCAATCAACATGTGTTAACTGCGACTATAGCAGCAGAAATTTAAATGAACCATCTACAAAATCATAAGCGTCCATTGTAGTTTAGTTTTGACTGGGACAGTCTGGGACGTTGAAACACGTAGTTCTTTGTCGCTGCCTCAGTTTTCTCCTGGAAATTGAAGCCATCATCCCTAAAGATCCATAAGGAATGCTTAACTATTCACTTGTTTAGTTTGCATGTCTTAAAATGTTGTCTATCCTATCTTTGTTATCAAAAATTGAAAAGATGTAGTAGAAGGAGCAGGGAGACCTGAGACCTAGGTTTGTGGTACTAATCACTACCACAGACTATTTTTGTGATTTGGGGCAAATAACTTGATACCTTTGGATCAGAATTTTCCTGTCTGCAAAATTGGGCTGCATATAGAATGTTTACCTTTCCTTCCATTGTCAACATTTTATAATCAACTTAATGAGGTATAAATTACAAGCAATAAAATGCAAGTAGGAAATATTTTAAGCCTGTAGTTCCATGAGATTTGACTTTTGTATCCACTTGTGTAATCACTTCATCAAAGAAGATGTAGAACATTTTCATCACCTCAAGAAAATTCCCTCATGCCCTTTTCAGTCAATCCCCTACTGCTTGAGAAGCAACCACTCTTCAGATTTCTCTGATCATAGCTTAATTTCACCTGGTCTAGAACTTCATATAAATGAAATCGTGCAGTACAAAATCTTTTGTGTCTCTTTTCATTCAGCATAATATTTTTGGGACGTATTTATGTTGTTGCATGTATCGGTAGTTTGTTCCTTTGTATTGCTAACTAGTATTCCTTTTTGTGAACATACCACAAATTGTTGATCAGTTCTTTTATTTCTGGACATTTGAGTGGTTTCTAGTTTTAAGCTCTTCTGACTAACATTGCTCCTAAAGTCTCATATAGATCTTTTTGTGGACTATTTTGGACTATTTTGTCACTGATCTTAGGTAACTAAGTAGAAGTGGAATTGCTGACCACAGGGTAGATGTGTGTTTACTTTTATAAGAAATTGCCAAGCGGTTCTCCACAGCAATCAGGCCATTGCACATTCCCACCAGCAGTGCTTGAGAGTTCCAGTTGCTGCCCATCTTCATCAACAGTGCAGACTAATCACATTTTGAGTTTGCCACCCTACCGGGTTAAAGTGGTCATCTAGGGTCACTACTAAAACATTTATTGCCTGGTTCTAAAGTTTTAAATTTTGTGAGTTTTTATGATTTTTTTTATTTTTGTGATTTTTAAATTTTAAATAATGGTGATGAAACTCCTATTTTTTTTTTCTTCTGTTCTAAAACCAAGGAAAAAATGTTTCTGCTTGTGAAAGGAGAAATTCAACTGGGGAGATTTGTGATGAGAAGTCGGGATGTCGTTCTGACACAAACTTTCTTGGATGATATAAAAGCTCTGCCAAGTACCTACGCAAAGGGGGAATATTTTGCATTTTTGGAAACCTATGGAACCCACTACAGTAGCTCTGGGTCTCTAGGAGGATTCTATGAACTAATATATGTTTTGGATAAAGCATCCATGAAAGAGAAAGGTATGCTTGGAAATAGAGTTCTAACTTCTAATGCTGTTTTAACCAATCATTATTCCTTTTGCTAATCTCTCTCAATGGCTAAAGGCTTTAAAATAAAGTCCCATAACCTGCTTTTTTGAGAGAATGCTCTCCCTTCCCTTAGGCCTCTAAAATCCTATCATACAACAAATTGACTTCTATCTTAAACAAGATGACTTGGTCATGCACTATTGAGAAGTGGACAAAATTATACTGTAATTTAATATCAGTTGGGGATACTGCTTTTAGTGAAATTCTATTTTAAAATGTGAAAAAAGTACAAGAGACATAATTTTTGTCAAGAGACATAATTTATATAATCTATTTCTTAAGCAATAAACTGGTTCAATTATATGTATGATCATCATCTTCCAAAGGGTTCTTCAGTATTGGAAGGAAAATAATGTTCTAAATTTCTTTTAGGGAGGAGGAAGAAAGTAATGTTAAGATTGTATACATATAGTGTCTTAAAGCAAGGGTAGAAAATCAGTTTACCTCATCTTATGACAAGTCTAATCATAGGGTGGTAGTTGAATTGGGTCCATGTTGGATGGATTCCCGACCACACTTGAAACGTGGAAAGAAGGCAATGGTTGACCATCAATGTCTGCCACATGTACAGGAAAGGTCTATGTACTACATAGTTACCATACTGGCCTAATGGCTTCGTTTAAGATTTTTAAGAATAAAGTAGATGCAAAGTGACTGTGTTAATAAGTTTTAATTATTTATTTTGTGAGTCATTATGTCTAGTTATAATATTCCTTAAAGAGGAGATAAATGCCAGCATATCTCCTTTCTCCGCCCTCAGTATTTTTCAGTGTGTCTCTTAGGGAGGGAAGTGTTGCCCAAAACCTTTTCCATGGTTCCTTCCCTGTAGCCTCTATCTGTGTCACATGAAGAATGGGATATGGCTATGAGCTTAAAGCATGACATTGCCCACACAGTTGGTAAGCGCTTTATACATGGAACCAATATGACCTGGCCAGAACAATTTGTTCTTGATACCTCAGTCTTGAGCAGGGAGAAACACAGACAGGGGGAGTGAATATGAATTTATCTGGCTTATACTGCCCTACAGGGCTATATCCTGTGAGATAGAATAATGAAGTTTCATGAATCTTGCCTGGTAGGCTATTTTGATAGATATCACATGGATGAGGGGTACAAGAGGACTATGTCTTGAGTAACTTGAAAATCAGAAGGGAAAGGCTCAGCAAGGATGGTCAAGACACAAGGAATACTTCAAGCTAAGAGTTGCTTTGGTGAAAAAGCTTCATGGGCTGAAATCTTTAATCTTGGATAACTCAGACCTAGCAACTTAAATTTACTTAGCATCTGGCCTTAGTAGACAAGGATCATTAGGTCAGTTCTGGCACCTTTGAGAGGAAAGTCATCTTTCTCACTTCTTCATTGGAAATACCTGAGAACTAAGCCATGTCCTACACCTAGATTTGCGATGTCCAGACCCTGTTGGAATATTTTTCATGCTCCACAGCAGAGGTAGAGAATCTAAGCTTGTTGGGATCACTTAGGTATTTTCATCCCCATCTTCAGAATTGAAGTCTTTATGCCTCTTAGGTTACAGTTGGAAATTTAGTATTCTGGATTTCTAGCATGGTCTTCCATTTTTATCCACCCTCTCCCTTTCTCATGAGGAAAGCCACCTGACATTTCTCAAGTTCTCACTAGTTGTGGATACACAAAAAATATTTGTTGAATAAATGAATTCCTGAATGTCCCCATATCCCAACTTCTAAATTTAACCATGAAACCCTAGGTTTAACTTAACTTCTCCCTTTCCTTTTTCATAAAGCATTTTGGCATGTGTGTGCATATGATCTGAAATGATAAATAAGAGCAAAGACCAACATGGTCAGTGAACTGAGGCAGTTTAAAACAAAATAATTATTCTCTCTTTTAAATAGATAATAAATTATATACTTGAATTAAATATTAGGATTTTTCTTCCTAGGAACTGTGGCATCCACACACCACAGTGAGTCAGCTTCCAAGACTGATATCTACTAAGTAGCATTCATAGGACCAAAATAAAATTGTCATCTCTATAAGCCACCTGCTCAAAGCAATAAACTAGCTACCTTCATAAAGAACAGTCTTCTAAAGATGATCATGGGATATTGATGTCTCCCATGACCCAATTATGAAGTCAATACAGAGAAGTGCTTAAACACCAGACAACTCTGGTTGAAATACTAACTTTGCTAATTACCGAAATCCACCAGCAGATTACTTATCTGCTCTGCCATTTCATATCCTCATCAGTAAGATGAGGGCCATAATAGAACCTTCCTCAAAAGGCCAGTGTGAGGATTAAACTAATTGATGCATACAAAATGCTAAGAATGATGTTGGGTATATGATAAGCATTCAATGTATGTTAGATGTCAATGTCTCCATTCCATGATTTTCGAGGTAAAAGACTTTACTATAACTGCCCTCTTCTGACAAGAAGTAAATTTATATGTCTTTTGTTAGTAAGTTGACAAGCAAATTCAAAAGGAGGCCACTAGATTCTAATATGAGAACAAGGTAGGGCTGGAATTTGAGCTCAGTAATGTCTAGGAATCCCAGTTAGTACATTTCTTACAAAATAGCAAAATCAGAATTTATTTGTGATGTTGATAGATGTTATTTAATAATTATCAACTAAATATATTGAACAGGTGTTGAACTAAGGGATGTACAGAGATGCCTCGGGTTTGATCTGGGTTTTTCTCTGAAAGCTGGAGTTGAACTCGACGGAAATTTTAATAAAGATGGTTGTTTAAAGAGGGGTGAAGGTGATACTGGTAAGTATGACCTAAATCACTACTTAAAAAAAAGGAGGATTTTTTTTTTGTCAATGAGATTGTCCATGAGCACTGTGCTCTCACTGTAAACTCTCCTTATTGTCCATTCTCTTTGTTTAAAAAAAGCTAAAGTGCTTCAAAATTATTTTATCTTTACAGTAGTTTCCAAACCATTATAAACACAAGCAACCCACGGACATGTATTCACTGCATTGTGCAGGCCACATAGCATGCAGCTCTGGGAAAGGCCTTTACTCAGAGGTCATTGTAGATTTGCATATTTATCATGACCATGGTAGAAGGCCAATGGTAGAAAAATGTCTCCAGGAAAGATCTCCTTTCTTCCCCCTTATTTTAACAAAGCTTCGAATAGGCTAGTGGCAGGATCCTGTGTGACCTTTAAGAAAGGAGAAGACCAAAACCATTCCCCTAACTCAGCCTTCCACCTGACTCAAAACCACCAATCCACCTTCATCCAATCAGTCAAAAGGTACCGACTTCCAGTTATGAGGCAAATAAATCCTGGGGATATAATGTACAACACGATGACTTGAGTTAATAGTACCATGTGATATGTTTGAAAGTCGCTAAGCGTGTAGATACTAAAAGTTTTCATTCCAGGAAAAACAATTTTTTTGTAAACTCTATGGGGTGATGCATGTTAACTAATCTTATTGTTGTAATCATTTTACAACATATATACATATATGTGTGTGTGTGTATATATATATGTATATATATATATGTCAAGTCATTATGCTGTACACCTTAAATTTTTACAGTGTGTCAGTATAGTTCAAAACTGAGGGGCAATCTCAATCCATCCTTAACATTCAATCAGTGCATAACCTTTTAAAAATATAAATATCTTTGGTATAAATGTTGCTTGTGTTGTTAATATTTAGCAGATTTATAAGCATGAGGTAGTGCTGGAGTTCTCAATCTTTAATCTAATTTGAGAACATTTTCAGACATACAAATGGTTGAGTCTCACCTTTAAAGAATCAGATGATAGTGGGGAGGCAGAGAGAAGAAAGCCTGATACTTTACATACCAGCCACTAACATGTGGCCATTATTGGAAACCATTGATGGAATGCAAAGAAAACTGAACTTGCCATCAAATGTCCTAATTTCAATATCTGGCCCTTAAGCTAGTCTTGAGCTAGTCACTCCACCCGTCTGGTTGGTTTTCTCATTTATAAAAATGAGGAAGGTTAACTAAAAATCTTTAAATTCCTTTCCAGTTTGAAAAATTTACAACTCTGTAAGGTTCACAAATTTTGCTAAAAGTGGTTTAGTCTGGAGAGAGAGACTGAAGGAGGGAGATAGGAATGTGAGATAGAAAGAAATTTTGCTTTCACCTGATTCTTTTTTACACTCTTTGATTTTTCATAATTTTAAAGTAGTTTAAAACAAACATATATAAAATCTAATTATGAAGGTAAGTCTGAAACAAAAAATGTATAGTGTAGCCCAAAGTCATGTGTACTTCCTATGTGTGTATGTACATAAGTGATGACCTTGGAATCATCAGTGTATCTCAACTGTCATATTGTTTTTATTTTTTTAAAGACAATTGAAGTCTACCATTGGCTACTCATAAAAATTGCGAGAGATTTGAGGTAAAAAAAAATTACATAAATAAAATTCAGTAAATACACTAGATGATACTTTATGAAAGGGTTCAGTAAATGTTAATCAAATGTCGCAGGACTACAAATGCTTCACTTACATCCTCTTTCTCTTCTCAGTAAACATCAGCCGTGATGGCATCATCGATAACGTTATTTCACTCATAAGAGGAGGAACCCCAAAATACGCATATGAATTGAAAGAGAAACTTCTCAAAGGAGCCAAGACAGTTGATGTAACTGACTTTGTAAATTGGGCCACTTCCTTAAGTAATGCTCCAGTGCTCGTAAACCAAAAAGTAAGGAATGTTTATTTTCAAATAGAAGACTTTTACATATTCTTATTAAACGTAACTGTGGGTTCGGATGAACAGTTAACTTCATCTGAAAGAGATGTGAGCATTCTAACACACTCCTATCTCATCCCCAGAAAAAAGCAGAACAGAGAGGAAAGGTGTGACTCTAGACATCACACCAACCCAGGCTGAGTTTGGGTCTCTCCCTTCTAAACATGTAAACGTCCCTGACCTCTGCAACACTAAACCCTCCAGGGCTTCATGTTTGTTTTGAGGAGTTAGTGGCATTGCTTGCATAGATCCCCTAGCACAGACTGGCACAAAATAGGTGTTCAAGAATTATTAGTTCCCATCCATTTGCCCCTGGTTATCCCTTGCTTTTAGGGGGCTTCATTGCAGCACTTCCAACACAAGAGAATCATGAAGGGCCTTCATGAAAGGAAAGTTCATAAGGTCTCAGAAAATAAGACCAAGGGTAAGAAGCAGTTCTTAGGGTCCAGAATTTCTTTCTTTTTTGTATCTTGATTATAGCCTTCCGATTATAAACGCTTGCTAGTCCTTATTTCTTGGGGAACCAAACTGCATTGTCATTGTAAAAATATAAATGCTAGTTTCATTTAGCCCCATCACTCTCTCTCCAAACTTACTAAAAAAGGTATGTGTTTTCTTTTATTCCTTATTTGTGTCCCTGCTTCCTCTTATAGCTTTCAATTTTCCCTGTAGGTTTCACAATTTTCTCTAAGGTCAGATTTATCTTTGATGATCCTGGACTTCAGTTTGATTAACTTGAGTTACAGTCATGTTGGCATTTTGATAGGACTAGTTACTGGAAATTTTTGTTCCTTCATCCCATTTTACTGTCCTTAAAGAGTGAATGAAGCTACTAAAACTATTACATGTATGTAGAGGGAGAACTCAGAATTGGAAAGTTGTAATCTACTTTCCACTTAAGTCGTAGAAACCCAGCCATTCATAAATGTGCTAACATGTCAATGAAACTTCAAATACTTTGTCCCAAAAGTAGGACAAGCAGGGAGGAAAAAGTTGGCCAAAATAGCATGTCTATATATAAAGTTAAAGTCAGAAGAGACCCTTTTATTTTATTATGCTTAAGTCACATTTAAATTCATTATTTTGAACTCGGGAAAAATAAATCTATGTCAGAAAATCTTAAATAAAAAAAAGAATTCATTTAGAAATATGTTTGCATCCACATGGACACTTAAACTGCCTTGTCCTCTCATCCCTACAAAGGAAGTTCAGCTGTCCTTATAGGGATCCAAGATTGTTCTCTGAGAAGTCCTTAATCATCATCTGTCATAGTCTAGAGCCAATTTTTTTTAAATCTCAAGTAAATAAAGCATCTGCTGAAGATTCACTACTAGATTTGCTGCAACTATTCAAAGACCTTCATCAGCTCTGTTTGGACAGTCCCACTGGCTGGATGCAAAATATAGTCTATCTTATTTTGAAGGCAACTATTGATCTCCAGATTTTTAGATTAGTGGGTATTCCATCTTAAGCTACCTGTTTAAAGTTTCTTTCTTCATATACTGGAAGCCTGAACTTTTTATATGAATGTTCTACATAAGAAAATGATGTCTATAGTAAGTCATCGAGGAACTACTTTTAAAAATGTATCTTCTTGGGCACCTGGGTGGCTCAGTGGGTTAAGCCTCTGCCTTTGGCTCAGGTCATGATCTCAGGGTCCTGGGATTGAGTCCCACATCGGGCTCTCTGCTCAGCAGGGAGCCTGCTTCCCCCTCTCTCTCTGCCTGCCTCTCTGCCTACTTGTGATCTCTCTCTCTGTGTCAAATAAATAAATAAAATCTTTACAAAAAATGTATCTTCTTGTAGATAAAGTGCAGAAAATAGTAAAATGCTCTATGGTTAATTGACTTTGTGTGGCTTTTAAATTCCTAAAGAGATATGATATATAGTCTGGTTTGACCTTAAAATAGATTGTAAATTATTTTGATCTTATAAATCCAGTAGAAATATTTTTCTGGTTTAGAAGCTATTCCAAGGGGTAATTAAACAATCTGTAATCACATTAATTCTTTGTTAAGTTGAAGCATTCTCTTGTCTATGGATGACATGTTCAAACACCAGGGATGATCTTAATTTTAATATAGTTGACCCTTCTATTTAATTATTTAAAGAATTGGTGAAACCTCTCCCCACCTACCCTAAACTATTACCTGGTTCATGTTTGATACTCTGAGCCAATTAAATCAATTATCTAGGTATTTATGTTACAAACAGCTTATCTCGGAGAAAACACTAGGAAGTTATATTACTCTAAAGAATTTTACGAAAGTTTTCTAAGTAAAACAGTTATATACAACATAACACAATATAACATAACATATCATAACATAATATATTTTTCCATGCTAAAGTAACTATGAAAAAACTAAAATAAAAAAATAAACTAATTAAGGCCATGCTCTACTAAGTAGTACCTGTCACTTTGATTTTCGCCTCACCCATGCTTCAGCAGACCCTAAACCGCTTCTTTGAGGAATGTGTTAACCCAGCCCAAGAACTTTTCCTCCGCCCTTCTTCATGTAGCAATAGGGCCTTGCCTTCAGTATTAACTTTTGTCAGAACTTCAGCTTTCTTGGAAGTATATAAATTCAGTTTCCAGCTTGCCTGAATGTTAACACAATATTTCTTTTAGCTCAACAGATAGCTGAACTTGGTTTCTTCTTCCTCTTCTCCTTTTCCTTCTTTTAAAGATTTTATTTATTTGAGAGACAGAGATCACAAGTAGGCAGAGATGCAGGCAGAGAGAGAGGAGGAAGCAGGCTCCCTTACTGAGCAGGGAGCCCGATGTGGGGCTCGATCCCAGAACCCTGGGATCATGACCTGATCCGAAGGCAGAGGCTTTAACCCACTGAGCCACCCAGGTGCCCCTGAACTGGGTTTCTTCTTAAGCTCACTGCTACAGACTAGTTATAAAAATGTCAGCTGAGGAAATTTCATTAATTAATGATGGCCAGAGAGATTTAAAGTGTATTATTTCCTCTAGTGCAAAGCAGCAGAGATCAGTACAGCTAGTGAATAGCAAGTTGGCTTCCTGTAAAGCCCTGTCTTGGCATTATAAAACCCAAAGTTACATAACCCACTACTTTATTTACTAAAGGGATGTTACATAATACTACCGTCTCCTTTATGAGAAATCATGGGAGATACTATTCTTTAATCTCAGTGCTAAGGATCATTTTGTTTCTCTTGGGACTCGTGTAAATATTTCTTATATACATGTAACTATTACATTCAGTTGTCTTACTCAATGCCCTAGAAAATCACCCAAATTTATGACCCAGCTCATGCCAATGGGTGGGTCCTCCTGGCATGAATTTTGTGTTGCTTTTGCCCTCATCTTGCCTTTTCCATCCTCCATTCTCCCTTTCTCATTTCCCTCAACCAAATTTACCCTTCAAATGCACTCGCATGTCAAGCTACATTAAGGTCTTTCTGGAGCAACTTGAGGCATAATGAACTATTTACCTACCACTTTTGTTATATTGTGCAACTCTTAGCAGTGATCCACTGGATGTCAAAGAGCGTTAATAATTTTAAAGAGCTGTAGTACAAGTGCTCTGAGCTGTCGCCATTACAGTTATAAAGATGTAGCGAAAATCATTCCGAACTCTCTTGTGTATGGATGAAAATAACACTCCTTCTATCAACAAACTACATTTGGCACAAAGTTTAATTAGCTTGGAAGCCTGTGAGAAAATTCAACATACTTCTTATTAAATTATATTTCCATTAATTCATATGTTGGCAAGTTTTGTGACAGATTACCTCCACTGAGAGTATATCTACAAATGGTAGACAGAATTAGCTAGGACAGGAGAAAAATTAGAACTGCTTTCTTAATGAGTAGGGAGCTAAAGTTCATCAGAAAAAGGTGTGGCTCTTCAGGAACACTTCCCAAAGTATATTTTCTTTGTTAAGATTTTATTTATTTATTTATTTGACAGAGATCACAAGTAGGCAGAGAGGCAGGCAGATTGAGAGAGAGGGAGGCGGGCTCCCTGCTGAGTAGAGAGCCCGATGCGGGGCTCGATCCCAGGACCCTGAGATCATGACCTGAGCTGAAGGCAAAGGCTTAACCCACTGAGCCACCCAGGTGCCCCCCCAAAGTACATTTTAATTGTTCCTTGTCTTCTTATGGGACTTTTGCCTGCTGGGTTTGAGGCTCCTCTCAGACTGTTATCACTGCATGACCTTCGTCTTTATCTCTTGGAACACTGCTCATGCATTTCATCCACATGTAGTTTCTCCATGACCCTCTATTCCTGTATCTTAGATTATCTGGCCTTGAATTTCCTTTGAAGGGTAAAACAAGATGAATTTCTTTTCCTAAAAATCAAAATAACTCTGCCACATGCTTATGTTGTTCATGTCAATGTGGCAACGTTGGTAAGAGGCTATTTTCTTTCAAATAAATAGGACGTTGTTGAAGTCTAAATCCTATATACTAACTCATAAAACAGAGTGTGCTGGTAAACATTTATGTGGACTGTGGAAGTTCTTGGTATATTTCGGATATGAACCTATTCTCACTTAAAAGTATAATAAACGTTTTCTTTCACTTGAGGACTTTGACCCTTTATGATACATTTTTTATAACAGATATTCTCTTGTGTACTTTTTATTTTGAAATAATTTTAGATTTACTGTAAAATTGCATAAATACTACAGTCAGTAAAACTACAAAAATAGCACAGAGTTCACATACACCCTACAAACCAGAAGCCCTGGATGTTAACAACTTACATAACCATCGTACAGTTGATCAAATCAGAAAAATAACACTGTCTAACCTTATTTAAATTTCACCAGTTTTTCCCCTAATATCCTTTTTCTTTTGGTAAGATCCAATCAAAATCCTACATTGCAATTAGTTGTCATGTCCCCTTAGTTCCCTCCATCCTGGGTCATTTTCTCAGACTTTTCTTAGCTTTCATGACCTTGACATTTTTTTTGACTTGACATGTTTTGATGAGTTTTGGTCACCTGTTGTGTCAAATGTCTCTCAATTTAGGCTTAGAGAAGATTGAGGTTATGCATTTTGGTGAGAATACCACAGGAGTGATGCTGTGTCCTTCCCAGTACATCACGTCAGGAATTATAGTGTACTGGGAATTTTGTGTATTTCTTTCCACTATAGTTAATGCTGTTGTGTCCTATTAAATCTTTCTTTACTTCAAGGTCTTGAAGATACTCTTCTATATACTATCTTCCAGAAGCCTTATTGTTTTGTTTTTACTTTTGTTTCTACAGTCAATCTAGTTGTTTGTTTGTGTGGGTGTGTGTGTGTGAGTGATAGAAGTTTCAAGGTCATCTTTTAAAAAATCTCTTATGAATATCTCATTGTCCTAGAACAATTTGTATTATTGATCTTATCTGTTAAAATCAAATATCAGCCTACTTTCAAAGTACTGTGGCTTTTTTACTGAGATGATTCGAAGATTTGGGGCCCCTGGCTGGCTCAGTCAGTAGAGCATGCGCACTTGTTCTCAGAATTGTGGGTTTGAACCCCTTGTTGGGTGGAGAGATGATTTAAAAATAAAATCTTAAGAAAAAAAGATGATTTTAAGATGTACTCTATTGCCTTTGAGTTTTTGGGTTTTGGTGTGGTGTTTTTTGTTTGTTTGTTTGTTTGTTTGTTTTAGCAATTTTACTCTGATATGCCTAGGTGTGAAAAGAAAAAATTGTCACCTTGTTTCTCATTCCTGGGGTACCTTGTTGTCTTTCACATGCTTGTTTCATTCTCAGCCATTAGCTCTTCAAATATTGCTTCTTAAATAGTTTCTCTTTCTGGGACTCAAACTATGTGGGTCTTTCACTTTCTAACTCTTGTCTTTTATGTTTCCTCTTTATGTTTACATTTTTATGTATTTCCTTGTCTTTTATCTCTTATGCTTCACTGTCAATATTTTCTTCTGAGCTATATTCCAGTTCCTTAACTTTGCTTTATTTGTATCACAGTTGCTATGTAACCAGTCCACTAACTGGAATATTATAATATCAACTTATAATAGTTCTATTTTTTTTCAAGTCCTCCGTTTTAAAAAATAATTTCCAGTTTCCTGCTAAAATTGTTGATCTCTTCTTTTATTCCCCCTGCTCATGTAAAAGTCTGGTCACTTAACCATAGCATCCTCCCAGCTCTGCCTCTAGTTTCTGGTATTCCTACTGGTTCTCTTTCATGTTGCCTTGTTTCCTTGTGTACCTAGTTATTTTTATTGGGGGCTGGATACTATACTTTAAAAATTGTTCTATGAATAACTCGAGGCCTGGGATGATTTTGTTTGTTTTTGGGGTTACAATGTTTCAAGATTATTGGTTGTTTTTTTTTATTTATTTTTATTTTTTAAGTAGACTCCACACTCAGCATGGAGCCCAGTGAGGGGCTTGAACTCACAACCCTGAGATTAAGACCTGAGCTGAAATTGAGTCCAATGGTTAACCAAATGAGCCACCCAGGTGCCCTCAAGTTTATTCTAATACAAACCAGACTGCGGTATTTGCCAGAGCTACCCCACTTCCAATTCCTTCTTACTTCTAGGGCTGTAGTCCTTTGGGTCCCAACAAAGCATGTCTTGTTTTCCTTTGCTATTCCTGAATACCAACCTTCTTTCCCCAGCACAGTAATTTGTGCTACTTTACCTCAGCCCCTCTGCTGCCTATTCCCAAATTAGGAAATGTGTCAAGGAGACTACGGCCCAAAAACACTAGGCTCACCTCACTGCATTTCCATCTCCTCCCAAATCTTAGTCCAATAAGTAGTCTCATTAGTTCTCCAGGGCAATCAAGCAGATTTTTACTTTTGGTTTATTTGTTCAGCTTTTGTCATTGTCCTCAGAGGAAAAAAAAAATCAGTTGACATTGTTTAATCCATCATTACTCCTATACAGGAATTTCTGGTATTTTTTTTTATCTCCTCTTTCTTGAATCTTTGGATTCCAATTTCTTTTAAATTTTGTGGCCTTCTGTTTCAAAGTGTTATGCCATGCAAGGGCCTCAATTCCCAATGATTTATTTACTCCAATAGCTCTTTAGAGTCATGCAATTGAATTTGCCTATGTAGCCATAGGATACACACTTTCAATATATGTTACGGTCTCCCCCATAGAACTTCTGTATGACTGGAATATTCTTCTTTCTGGCCCAGCACCCTCAAACTCTCAAATCTCAGCTTAAGGGTCATTTTCTCAGGGAACCCTTTCCAAGCTTCCCTGCATCAGTTGTAACAACTGTGTATCTTACTCCAGGAATTAAGTGTGCAGAATAAATCATTTTACTTCATTTTCTTTAAGTCTAATCAAATTTGACATTGAAATATTCTCCCCACAATAATTTCTCAACAAGTTCAGGCTTTTGGGCGGGGGGATAGGGGCAGTAAAGAATTTGCCTGTAGGAGCTTTCTGTTCTTGGTCTTGCACCCAAACCCTCCACGTCAGCAAGAGATAGCGAGCACTTGGCTATCTAGTAGAAGAGGGAGCAGAAAAGACAGCAAAAACAATTCACAAATAGCATCAATACATGATCTTATGAAACGTTTAAATCCATGGTTGTGCATTTTTTTTAAAGATTTTATTTATTTGACAGAGAGAGACACAACGAGAGAGGGAATACAAGCAGGGGGAGTGGGAGAGGGAGAAGCAGGCCTCCAGCCAAAGAGCAGAGAGCCTGATATGGGACTCGATCCCAGGACGCTGGGATCATGACCTGAGCCGAAGGCAGAGGCTTAACCCACTGAGCCACCCAGGTGCCCATGGTTGTGCATTTTTAAAACACATGTACCCATCCCATATAGCACCTACCATATAGTATGATTGGTTTAATATCAGTCTTCTCACTTCCACAGTGTGATCCCCATGATCAGAGAGATCATGCCTAGTTTTGGTCACTACTAAAGTCTTTTTTTTAAAGATTCATTTATTTATTTTAGAGAAAGAGAGATGGGGGAGGGGCAGAGGGAGAGAGAGAATCTCAAGCTGACTTCCCACAGAGCACAGAGCCCTACCGGAGCCAAAACCAAGAGTCAGAGGCTCAACCACCTGAGCCACCCAGGTGCCCCAGTCTGTATGATTATTTTACTATCAGTCTTCTTACCTCCATGATGTGACCTCCATGATCACAGAGGTTATGCCTAGTTTTGGTCACTCCTATAACTAACATGATATCTGCCAATACCAATCATTAAATAAGCCTCTGTTGAATTAACGAATTGATAAAAAAAAAAAACCACTAATTCAGTGAATGGAATTGCACAAGCCCCATCAGTAGAAAAAACCCTAAAATTAAATGGTTTGCTTTCTCGTAGCTATCTCCCATACATAATCTGGTTCCAGCACACATAAAAGACGCACATCTAAAGAAACAAAATTTGGAACAAGCCATTGACGATTATATCAAGGAATTCAATGTGGGAAAATGTGACCCGTGCAAAAATGGAGGTACTGTGGTTCTGCTGGATGGACAATGTCTATGTTCCTGCCCCATCACATTTTCAGGGATTGCCTGTGAAACCAGTAAACGAGTAACTTAAGGTGAGAACTTACGATATACTATTAGCAATAAAACTGCTTTTTGAGGGTATTTAATTTGAAAATTAGCCTTGAATTAATTTGTGAAAACATTCTAGATTATCCAGGTAAACAGAAGATAAAAACTGAGTGAATAATGAAAACGGACAAGCCAGACTTTATATGTCACTGAGCATGCAATTTTACATCTTCTACCGTTGCATTTAAACAGAACTACGAAAAAAAAATTTTTTTAATTGTAATGGTTGACCCCTGAACAACATGAGTTTGAACTGCATGGTTCAAAATCAACTTCGCTGTGGATTTTTTACACTACAATATTGTAAATGTAGTTTCTCTTCCTTAGGATTTTTTAAATAACATTTTCTTTTCTCTAGCTTACTTTTTTATAAGAATATACTATATAACACATATAACATACAAAATCTGTGTTAATCAACTACTTATATTATCAGTAAGGCTCCCAGGCAAGAGGAGGCTATGGGGGGGGGGCTAATTTGGGGGAAACAGAAAGTTCTACACTAATTTTCAACTCTGCAGGGGTCCGTGCTCCTCACCCCCACATTGTTCAAGGGTCAACAGTAATTTTTTAAGCAAGTAAGCAAAATTCCTAATCTCTCTAAATTTTTTTTATATTTTCCCGAGCATGTTTTTTTTTATGTGTTCTTATAAATACCCTTGAATAAGATGCACTTCAAATTTGAATCCCTAAGACCTATGTCTTTGGGTTCACATTTTCCGATTACAGGAAACAGGGATAATCCAGCTGTCGCCATAACTTCAGTGGCTGTTTATGAAGATCTGAGATATCATTTATCATTGTTAAAGATACAAAGCCTCTCAAGATGTCCAGAAACTACTGTAGCAACCTAATTACCTTGTTAATATTGTAATGACACTGACACTATTGTGACTCAGTTTATCACTTCCTTTATCCCCTCTGCCTCTACCACTTCTATCTTTTCTCAGTGCCTCCTGCATTCACAATTCCCTAAGACTAAAGGGGATGTCATGGTGTACGGCCCAGATCTCCCTTCAGGATCAAGCACCCATCCCTCCACCTCCAAGGAGTGTCACCTGCTGACATTTCACAAACCATTTCAACTCTCTTCGGAAATCATCCTGTGACAAGGAACCAGCCACACCCAAGGTTATGCTCCCAGCCTGAGGGAGGCTCATTATCTGCTAACTGGTCAATGTGGTTGGCATTTGATGGGCCAGCCCTCTTGCCTCAATGAGGACAACTCAGAAGCACCATCCAGTTTCAGAGCTCCCCATGTGATTTGCCAAACCCTCTGTTGCAAGAGCGTCACATCTGAATTTCCCCTTATTCCTAATTTTGCTTTCCATACTCCTCATATTTTTTCCCCAAGAACACATGCTAATAAATATGCTGCATACAAACTCAGATTCTCAGAGTCTATTTCCAAGGGAATGCTATCTGCTACAGAATCTGATTGCATCAATTGAGTATTGCTGCATTATCCAATACATAGTGTTCCTAAAGCAGAATGAGTTTCTAATGATAGCATAAACTCCTGGACTTCCTTATGTCTGTTCTATATATACTGGACATTTGCCAAGGTGCTGATTTTTATTCTAAATGGATATGGCCACAGTAGCAGGGCCAATTACCTAAAACATGATTTTTATGTGTTTGCTTCAATTAAAAACAAAAACTAGACATAAGGTGCTTGGGACCTATGGACTCACAGTAAGATAACACATGTAAAAGACTAACAAAGGACTTGAATTTGGAGAAAGCATTCAAAACTATTTGGTATTATTATCACTGATGCCTATTTCTACATCTTTTTTATATGCAATAAGAAAAAAAACACATATATTTAGATAGAGAGACATAGAGAGATAGAGATATCCTTCCTTCCCCATTTTTGTTCTTTACCCAATGGTAGTAAATTATGTATGTTGATCCATGTCTGGCTTTTATTACTTACAATAAATCATAAGGATCTTTCCTCATCATTTATTTATTATTATCTATTCAATTTATTTAAAAGAAAACAAAAACTAGACAAAAATACAAAATAAAACAAAAAATACATAACAAAATAACAAAAAACAAAACAAAATCCTCACCTCTCATAACCACCTCACCTCTCATAACCACCAATCTATTCTCTGTATCTATATGAGTTCTGTGTTTTGTTTGTGTTTCTGGCTTTTTAGATTCCACATATTAGAGAGATCATATAGTATTTCTCTTTCTCTGTATGATTTATTTCACTTACCACGATGCCCTCAAGGTCCATATATGTCATTCTTTTTTGTGGCTAAATATTTCATTGTGTATATACACCACAGTTTCTTTATCCATTTATCCATTGATGGACCCTTAGGTGTCTTCCGTGTCTTGGCTATTGTAAAAAATGTTGCAGTAATTATAGGATAGGGGTGTACATATCTTTTTGAGCTAGTGTTTTCATTTTCTTCAGCTAAATACACAGGAGTGGAATTAGAGGATCATACAGTAGTACTATTTTTTTTAATTTATTTATTTGTCAGAGAGAGGGAGAGCGAGCAAGTGAGCGAGCACAGGCAGACAGAGTGGCAGGCAGAGGCAGAGGGAGAAGCAGGCTCCCTGCCGAGCAAGGAGCCCTATGTGGGACTCGATCCCAGGACGCTGGGATCATGACCTGAGCTGAAGACAGCTGCTTAACAACTGAGCCACCCAGGCATCCCATATTTTTTATTTTTTTAGGAACCTCCAAACTCTTTTCCATAGCGACTGCGCTAATTTATATTCCCACCAATACTGCACATGGATGGGTTCACTAGCACTTGTTATTTCTTGTTTTTTTTTTATACTAACCATTCTAACAGGTGTGACATGATGATAGCTCATTGTGGTTGTGATATGCATTTCTCTGATGATTAGTGATGTCGAGCATCTTTCGTGTACCTACTGGCCATCTGTATGCCTTTTTTGGAGAAATGTCTATTCAGATCTTCCACCCATTCTTTAATCAAAAAATTTTTTTGCTATTGAGTTGTATGAGTTCTTTATATATTTTGCATATTAGCTGCTTATCAGATATATGGATTGAAAATATTTGTCCCATTCGGTAGGTTGCCTTTTCATTTTGTTGATGATTTCCTTTGCTGTCCAGAGCATTTCAAATTTAATTTAGTCCCACTTGTTTAGTTTTGCCTTTTTTGCTTTTGTTTCTGGTGTCATATTCAAAAAGTCATTGCTAAGACCTGGTCAAGAAGTTTACTACCTATGTTTTCTACTAAGAGCTTTATGGTATGAAATCTTACGTTCAAGACCTTAATCTATTTTTAATTAATCCTAGCCTACTGTATTATTTTCTTACTTTTATCTTTTTGAGGATATTAAACACATCCATTTGGGAGTCTCTCTTAAATTTTCCAGAATATATCGTTTTTGCACTGCAATTGTTTTGTCTATTAAGTCTACAAACTCATTCTCATGGCATTTTTTTTCTGTATACTTAGTAATTTCTTATTACAGGTTTAATCCTCAGTGAAAATTGCTCTGGTGGGAATCCTATTACTCTGAGTATTCTTAGGGTTAATTTGTTTCTTGTGAGGTCCTGTTGTTTTCATTCATTTTGCACCAGTTTTTTACATGAATTTCTTGGTTCAGTTTCCACATCTTGTATTTCATGGATAGAGAAGATCAAGTTCCCTCCACCTATATACATAGTAGTTTTAAGGATGCTAGTATCTTCTGGATGACTTTTCACACCTGACTTAGGATGGTCCACCAGCTCCTTGATAAACTCTTTCTTGCAGAATCTTTCTCTCAAGAAATCTCTTCCAGACACCCCATTTTCTGCAAAATGTTCAGTTCCAGTGTCCCATTTATTTTTTTATTAATTATTTTTATTAACATATAATGTATTATTTTCCCCAGGGGTACAGGTCTGTGAATTGTCAGGCTTACACACTTCACAGCACTCACCATATCACATACCCTTCCCAATGTCATTAACCCAACCACCCTCTCCATAACCCCCCTCCCCCCTGCAATCCTCAGTTTGTTTTGTGAAATTAAGAGTCTCTTATGGTTTCTCCTCCTCCCAATCCCATCTTGTTTCATTTTTTCCTTCCCTACTCCCTAAACCCCCCACTCTGTCTCTCAAATTCCTCATATCAGGGCGATCATATGATATTTGTCTTTCTCTGATTTTCTCTTATTTCGCTCAGCATAATACCCTCTAGTTCCATCCATGTCATTGCAAATGGCAAGATTTCATTTCTTTTGATGGCTGCATAGTATTCCATTGTGTATATATATATACCACCTCTTCTTTATCCATTCATCTGTTGATGGACATCTAGGTTCTTTCCATAGTTTGGCTATCGTGGACATTGCCGCAATAAACATTCAGGTGCATGTGCCCCTTTGGATAACTACATTTGTATCTTTAGGGTAAATACCCAGTAGTGCAACTGCTGGGTCGTAAGGTAGCTCTATATTCAACTTTTTGAGGAACCTCCGTGTTGCTTTCCAGAGTGGCTGCACCAGCTTGCATTCCCACCAATAGTGTAGGAGGGTTCCCCTTTCTCTGCATCCTTGCCAACATCTGTCATTTCCTGACTTGTTAATTTTAGCCATTCTGACTAGCGTGAGGTAGTATCTCATTGTAGTTTTGATTTGTATTTCCCTGATGCCAAGTGATGTTGAGCACTTTTTCATGTGTCTGTTGGCCATCTGGATGTCTTCTTTGCAGAAATTTTGTTCATGTCCTCTTCACATTTCTTGATTGGATTATTTGTTCTTTGGGTGTAGAGTTGGATTAGTTCTTTATAGATTTTGGATACCAGCCCTTTATCTGATATGTTGTTTGCAAATATCTTCTCCCATTCTGTCAGTTGTCTTTTCGTTTTGTTGACTATTTTCTTTGCTATGCAAAAGCTTTTGATCTTGATGAAATCCCAATAGTTCATTTTTGCCCTTGCTTTCATTTGGCAATGTTTCTAGGAAGAAGTTTCTGTGGGTGAAGTCAAATGGTTGCTCCTGTGTTCTCCTCAAGGATTTTGATGGATTCCTGTCTTACACTGAGGTCTTTCATCCATTTTGAGTCTATTTTTGTGTGTGGTGTAAGGAAATGGTCCAGTTTCATTTTTCTGCATGTGGCTGTCCAATTTTCCCAACACAATTTGTTGAAGAGACTGTCTTTTTTCCACTGGACATTCTTTCCTGCTTTGTCAAAGATTAGTTGACCATAGAGTTGAGGGTTTATTTCTGGATGCTGTATTCTGTTCCATTGATCTATGTGTCTGTTTTTGTACCAGTACCATATTGTCTTGAGGATTAGAGTTTTGTAATAGAGCTTAAAGTCTGGAATTGTGATGCTACCAACTTTGGCTTTCTTTTTCAACATTCCTCTGGCTGTTCGAGGTCTTTTCTGGTTCCATATAAATTTTAGTATTATTTGTTCCATCTCTTTGAAAAAAAATTGATGGTATTTTGATAGGGAGTGCATTAAATGTGTAGATTGCTCTAGGTAGCACAGACATTTTCACAATATTTGTTCTTCCAATGCATGAGCATGGAACATTTTTCCATTTCTTTGTGTCTTCCTCAATTTATTTCATGAGTACTTTATAGTTTTCTGAGTACAGATTCTTTGCCTCTTTGGTTACGTTTATTCCTAGGTATCTTATGGTTTGGGGTGCAATTGTAAATGGGATTGACTCCTTAATTTCTCTTTCTTCTATCTTATTGTTGGTGTATAGAAATGCAATTGACTTCTGTGCATTGATTTTATATCCTGACACTTTACTGAATTCCTGTATGAGTTCTACCAGTTTTGGAGTGGATTCTTTTGGGTTTTCCACATAAAGTATCATATCTTCTGCAAAAAGTGAGAGTTTGACTTCTTCTTTGCCAATTGTGATGCTTTTAATTTCTTTTTGTTGTCTGATTGCTGAGGCTAGGACTTCTAGTACTATGTTGAGTAGCAGTTGTGATAATGGACATCCCTGCTATGTTCCTGACCTTAGCAGAAAAGCTCTCAGTTTTTCCCCATTAAGAATTATATTCACGGGCGCCTGGGTGGCTCAGTTGGTTGAGCAACTGCCTTTGGCTCAGGTCATGATCCCAGACTTCCAGGATCGAGTCCCACATTGGGCTCCCAGCTCCTTGGGGAGTCTGCTTCTCCCTCTGACCTTCTCCTCTCTCATGCTCTCTCTCACTCATTCTCTCTCAAATAAATAAATAAAATCTTTTAAAAAAATGATATTCACTGTGGGTTTTTCATAGGTGGCTTTGATGACATTGAGGTATGTACCCTCTATCCCTACACTGTGAAGAGTTTTGATCAAGAAAAGATGCTGTACTTTGCCAAATGCTTCTTCAGCATCTATTGGGAGTATCATATGGTTCTTTTTCTTTTATTGATGTATTGTATCATATTGATTGATTTGTGGATGTTGAACTAAGCTTGCAGCCCAGGAATAAATCCCACTTGGTAGTGGTGAATGATCCTTTTAATGTACTGTTGGATCCTATTGGCTAGTATTTTGATGAGATTTTGTATTTGTGTTCATCAAGGATATTGGTCTGTAATTCTCTTTTTTGATGGGGTCTTTGCCTGGTTTTGAGATCAAGGTAATGCTGGCCTCATAAAATGAGTTTGGAAGTTTTCCTTCCAGTTCTATTTTTTGGAACAGCTTCAGAAGAATAGGTGTTAATTCTTCTTTAAATATTTGGTAGAATTCCCCTGGGAAGCCATCTGGCCCTGGGTTCTTGTTTGTTGGGATATTTTGGATGACTGCTTTGATCTCCTTACTTGTTATGGGTCTGTTCAGGTTTTCTATTTCTTCCTGGTTCAGTTTTAGTAGTTTATATGTCTCTAGGAATGCATCCATTTCATTTCTTCCAGATTGTCAAATTTGCTGGTTTTAGTTGCTCATGATATGTTCTTATAATTGTTTCCATTTCTTTGGTGTTGGTTGTGATCTCTCTTTTTTCATTCATGATTTTATTAATTTGGGTCCTTTCTCTTTTCTCTATGATAAGTCTGGCCAGGGGTTTATCAATCTTATTAATTCTTTCAAAGAACCAGCTCCTAGTTCCATTGATTTGTTCTACTATTCTTTTGGTTTCTATTTCATTGATTTCTGCTCTGATCTTTATTATTTCTCTTCTCCTCCTGGGTTTAAGCTTTCTTTGCTGTTCTTTCTCCAACTTCTTTAAGTATAGGGTTAGGTTGTGTATTTGAGAACTTTCTTGTTTCTTGAGAAAGTCTTGTATCGCTATATACTTTCCTCTCAGGACCACCTTTGCTGTGTCCCACAGATTTTGAACAGTTGTGTTTTCATTATCATTTGTTTCCATGAATTTTTCAATTCTTCTTTTATTGGTTGACCCATTCATTCTTTAGTAGGATGCTCTTTAGCCTCCATGTATTTGAGTTCTTTCCAACTTTTCTCTTGTGATTGAGTTCTAGCTTCAGAGCATTGTGGTCTGAAAATATGCAGGGAATGGTCCCAGTCTTTTGGTACCAGTTGAGACCTGATTTATGACCCAGGATGTGATCTATTCTGGAGAATGTTCCATGTGCACTAGAGAAGAATGTGTATTCTGTGGCTTTGGGATGGAATGTTCTGTGATGTCCATCTCATCCAGTGTGTCATTTAAGGTCTTTATTTGCTTGTTGATCTTTTGCTTGTATGATCTGTCCATTTCAGTGATGGGAGTGTTGAAGTCCCCTACTATTATTATATTATTGTCAATGTGTTTCTTTGATTTTGTTATTAATTGGTCTATGTAGTTGGCTGCTCCCATGTTAAGGGCATAGATATTTAAAATTGTTAGATCTTCTTGTTGGACAGACCCTTTGAGTATGACAGAGTGTCCTTCCACATCTCTTATTATAGTCTTTGGCTTAAAATCTAATTTATCTGCCACCCCTCCAGCTTTCTTTTGATGTCCGTTAGCATGGTAAATTGTTACCCATTCCCTCACTTTAAATCTGAAGGTGTCTTTGGGTCTAAAATGAGTTTCTTGTAGACAGCATATTGATGAGTTTTGTTTTTTTATCCATACTGATATCCTGTGTCTTTTGATTGGGACATTTAGCCCATTTACATTCAGGGTAACTATTGAGAGATATGAATTTAATGCCATTATATTGCCTATAATGTGACTGTTACTGTATTTTGTCTCTGTTCCTTTCTGGTCTTCTACTCTTAGGCTCTCTCTTTGCTTAGAGGACCCCTTTCAATATTTCATGTAGGACTGGTTTGGTGTTTGCAAATTCTTTTAGTTTTTGTTTGTCCTGGAAGCTTTTTATCTCTCCTTCTATTTTCAATGATAGCATAGTTGGATATAGTATTCTTAGCCGCACATTTTTCTTATTTAGTACTCTGAATATATCATGCCAGTTCTTTCTGGTCTGCCAGGTCTCTGGGATAAGTCTGCTGGGCCAATCTAATATTTTTACAATTGTATGTTACAGACTTCTTTTCCCGGGCTGCTTTCAGGATTTTCTCTTTGTCACTAGGACTTGTAACTTGTACTATTAGATGACAGTGTGTGGACCTATTTTTATTGATTTTGAGGGGGGTTCTCTGTGCCTCCTGGATTTTTATATTTGTTCCCTTTGCCATATTAGGGAAATTCTCTACTATAATTTGCTCCAGTATGCCTTCTGCCCCCCTTTCTCTTTCTTCTTCTGGAATCCCAATTATCCTAATATTGTCTCGTGTTATGGTATCACTTATATCCTGAATTATCCCCTCGTGGTCCAGTAGTTTTTTTGTCTCTCTTTTGCTCAGCTTCTTTATTCTCCATCATTTGGCCTTCTATATCACTAATTCTCTCTTCTGCCCCATTTATCCTGCAGTAAGAACTTCCATTTTTTATTATGCCTCATTAATAGCTTTTTTGATTTCAGCTTGGTTAGATTTTAGTTCTTTTATTTCCCCGGAAAAGGATTTTATTTCTCCAGACAGGCTTTCTCCAATATCTCCCATGCTTTTTTCAAGCCCAGCTAGCACCTTGAGAATCATCATTCTGAACTTTTGATCTGACAGATTACCAATGTCCGTATTGATAGGGTCCCTAGCCTTTAGTACTGTCTCTTGTTTTGTTTTGGGTTTTTTTGTGGTGAGTTTTTCCACCTTGTCATTTTATCCAGATAAGAATACATGAACAAAAGAACAAAATACTAAAAGTGTGACAAAGACCCCAGAAAAATGTATGCTAACCAAGACAGAAGAGACCCAAAGTCAGGGGGAGAAGAAGGGGGGTAAAAAGAAATGAAAAAAATACATACACACACACACACACACACACACATGACTAGTGAATAGAACAGAGCCACCCACTTGATTTTGGGTGTATTTTGATGCCTTAGAAGAAACTACCTCCCAAAATTTTAAAGAAAGAAATACTTATATATATATACAAACATCAGGGTAAACACGATGAAGGGATGGAATATGACTGTAAAGATGAAAATTAAATAATTCAAAAAAAGGAATTGATAAGTTGGTTGGAAAAAGAAAGGAAAAAAAAAGTGGAGAAAATGTGCTCAGGCTGGAGACTAAAACAAAGCCCTGTGCTAGTTTTAGGGTATATTTTGATCTATTAGAAGAAATTGTATCCCAACATTTTTTTAGAAAAGAAGAAAAAAACCTTATATGTATACAAAAAATAAGGTTAAATACAATGTAGGATAAAATATGACTATCTTAATGAAGATTTAAAAACTTTTTTTAGAAAGGTATTGTTAAGATAAACTAGTTTAAAAAAGTTAAAAGAGGAAAAGTTAAAAAAATTAGAATAAGAAAAAAATAAAATTTAAAAAATTTAATTTAACTTTGCAAGACTAAAGGATCATGGGAGAAATCCATAAATTCCACGGATTGCTTTCCCCTAGCTCTGAAGTTCTGCTGTTCTTGATTGGTGAGGTTGGTCTTGGCTAGATGTTCTTGCTGGTCTTCTGTGGGAGGGGCCTGTTGCAGTGATTCTCAAATGTCTTTGCCCCAGACAGAATTGCACCACCCTTGCCTGGGGCCAGGCTAAGTAATCTGCTCTGGTTGGCTCTTGGGAGCTTTTGTCCCCCGAACACTTTCCCTACCACTTGGAGGACAGGAATGAAAATGGCGGCCTCCCAATCTCCAGCCTGGAGGAGCTGAGAGCTTGGGGCCCCACTCCTCAGTGCACTCTCAGAGAAAAGCAGTCAATCACTCCCATCTCCCTGGTCTCCAGCCACACTCTGAGCTCACCCAACCTGTGACCAAGCATTTCTGTCTCTGGCACACAATCCTGCTTGGAGTCTCCAAACCCAGAAGATCCCTGCCATGCTGCTCAGAGGTGAAAGGTAGAGTCTCCCCTGATCTGCCACTTGTGGGGTCCCTGCTCAAAGAACAGTGGCCCGATCGTGTCATGGATCACAGTTCAAAGTGACCCCAAGGTGAGAGTTCACTCCTCAGCTCTGTCTCAGCAGTCAGCTTCCCCACTCTGATACCTGTGAGCTCTGCCACACTCAGACACCCCTGGTGTTTTTGTGACCCCAGGGACCGGAGAACACACTATTCCCGCGAGGACTCCACCCCTGCTTAGCCTCTGAAACGATGTCCCTCAGTGGAGCAAACTTCTAAAAGTTCAGATTTTGTGCTCCATTGCTCCACCACTTGCTGGAAGCCAGCCCCTCCCCCCCACCATCTATCTTCCCGTCGCTTCGGATTCACTTCTCTGCACATCCTGCCTTTCAGAAAGTGTTCGATTTTCTGTTTCTAGAATTGCTGTTCTTCTTCTCTTCAATCTCCTGTTGGGTTTGTAGGTATTCAGAATGGTTTGACAACTATCTAGCTGATCTCCTGCAACCTGATGTCATCTCAGTCTGCTACTCCTCTGCCATCTTGCCCCCCAGCCCCCAGTGTCCCATTTAAATTGGCCCTGCCCCCATCGTGAGATTGAAAACCTTAACCGTAACCTTTTTTTAAATATACTATTTACTTAAAGTAGAGTGCTCTCCAACTTTCCTTCCTCAACCAATCCCACCCCCTCTCCTTTATTCCCCTTGTGTATTTCTACTCCTTCCACACCAGTGTTTCTCAACCTAATGCTCTCTAGATTTACCTGGTTAGCTTCTTTAAAAAGACCAAAAAGAAAAACAAAACAGTTGTTCATCCATGCCAATTAAACCAGAACCTTTGTTGTAGATCCTTCCTGGAGCATGCTTCTTTTCTTTTCTTTTCCTTTTCTTCTCCTTCTTTTCATCCTCCTCCTTCTCCTTCTTCTTCATCCTCTGGTTAATCTAATCATGTAAAACCTTCTTTCTGGACCCAGAACCACTAACATCTCATCAGTGAAATCTTCTCCAATATTTCCAGGAATCAGTTCTGTCTCTGCTTCCTGAGGATTTTTGCCATGGCTTTTCCAGAACAAATGACATTTCATCATTCTACACAATATGAATATCCCTCTAGCTTGGAAATGTGTCTTAGATCTTACACCCCATTCTATTCCCAGCCCCTAGACAGTATCTGGCTTATCATGGTGCAATAGGATAAGGGGATAAACAAAGAGATGGATGGATGGATGGATCGACCCAAAGTTGAAGTCCTATTGATCATTAAGATTTTATAATCCTTTGTTTTCTCTAGGATTGCCAGTCAAAAAAATAATAATAATAATAATAAAATAAAATAAAGCTGTTGACTTCCTTGGGATCAAACAAAAGTAAAAACTAGAACTTTCCAATTAAGGATCCTGCCCTTGGAGATAGTTCTTGCTCCCAAATGAAAAACAACATGAACATCCTATTGACCTCTGAAATCTACTCTCTCAGATCCACAATGTTTCTTTTCTTCCTTAAACTCCTATGATGTTTCCATTTTTTTATTCCTGAATGAGCAGTCACCAGTTACCTATGCCAAGACTGCTTTCTCCCATAGGCAATGCCAGTCTCTTGATAACAAACAAAATTAAATTAAGAAGAGAATGTTGGCTTTAAAAGGAATTGCCAAAGTGCTTTGTATGATTAATATGTTCCACAGTTTCATTACCCTAAGCCCATAATACACAATTTCATTCTTGTGCACATCGTTGCTTCTTGTTGGGTTGTTCATTGGTACCTGTATGCAGCAAATACCAACTGAGTTCCTACTCCATGCATAGCACTCTGCTCTTGTTAGTCTTAGCTCTTCAGTTTAACTCTATGTTTCCAGAAGAAGAAATGTATTGTATTTGTAACCAAAAACAATTAGGTTAAATCATGTGAAATTGCCTCTATTCAGTCATAGTTTACAAAACAAAACAAAACAGAAAACCACAAACACAAAAGAACAAATAGCCAGCAATTTCATACGGTCCAGCTTAATACCCACCCAGTCTATGAATTGTATGAGGTAAGGCAACCCACATAAGAAAGTGATTAAGGGGAGAGCCTGCGTGGCTCAATCGGTTAAACATGTGCCTTCAGCTCTGGTCATGATCCCAGGGTCCTGGGATTGAGCCCCGAATCAGGCTCCCAGCTTCTCAGGGAGCCTGCTTCTTCCTCTGCTTGCTGCTCCCCCTCCTTGTGCTCTCTCTCTCAGTCATAAAATAAATAAAATTGGGATGGCTGGGTGGCTCAGTCAGTCAGGCCGCTGCCTTCAGCTCAGGTCATGATCCCAGGGTCCTGGGATCAAATCCCACCCACATCCAGCTCCTTGCTCGGCAGGGAACCTGCTTCTCTCTCCGCCTCTTCCTGCCACTCTGCCTGTTTGTGCGCTTTCTCTCTCTCTCTCTCTCTGACAAAGAAATAAATAAGTAAAATCTTTTTAAAAATATAAATAAAATCTTAAAAAAAAAGAAAGTGATTAAGGGAACTGACTATATGATTTTATCCATTAAATAGTGTTCTACTTAGGATCTCAGAGCTTTTGAAAAGATCTGAGATGTCCCCTAAAAAAAAAAAAGATGCAAAATCAAAATTAATAAATGTTTAATAAACATAAACAATATGACCGTGTTAACTCCATTAATTGTTATTGTTAATAAACATCTCCTGCATTTATAAATAAATGTTCATTTTTCTCACTTTGCACCAATTCAGAATGCACATAATTACTGAAATATCACTGCAAATTATTTATTTGCAAACAATTTAAAAGCAAAATATTTACCAATAATTTTCAAGTTCTTTTTTAAACAACAAATAAAAAGGTTATTAGACATGGAATGCATTTTAATATGCTAGGTGTGATACAGAGTTGGAGCTCTAAACATAGAAGTGCCGGCCTGGTCTGTTAGGATATGAAAGTAGCTCTGGGAGCTCAGAAGAATTCCTATTCCCTGCCTCCAGAAGCCTGAGTTAATCAGAAAGAATTCAGCTGTGTTACATGCATGCAAATACTGAACTCAGCTCTTAAAAAATTCACTGTTGAGAGAGTCTCTGCTATAGAGCGCCTGGACTAAGTGGACTTATCATAGTGAAAACTGAGAATTCCTAGCACTCTTCTGAAATACAAATGTCAAACAAGAAAAGAGCTGAGCCTCAACCAGACTCACTAGAGTCAGCTTCATGATTGGTCAGAGCCCATTCTACTGGAAATGGAGGGAACAGTGCAGGTTCACTCTTGACTGCCAGATCCCCCAACTTCCCTTCCCAAGAGACATACCTGATAGAGCATTTCCAGCAGGGTGCACCATTGAGACACCAGAATCTGCCCAACAGGAATCAGTCCCTGGAAGAATGCCTCTAAGCCTAAACTGAGGAAGAATCAGGAGAAACTGGAGATGATGAGGACCTCCAGGCTGCCAGGACTTACCTGGCTCAACCTGGCCTGTGATTGTGAGAAAGCAGACTCTTGAGAAGGAAAAGTGTAGCTCAGTCAAAGCAGACTGTGCACAGTATATCCTCATCCCCGCATGCTCTCTGAGCAGGGCCCACCACAAACTCAAGAAAAGAAACATGTGGGGAAAACGGTCCTCTATCTCAGGCCATACATTTGAGCCACTATCAAGAGCTGGATGTGTATTCATATTTTCTTGTGTCTAAAGGGAAAAGAAGCTTCAGAGATGGATACAGTTTTCCCTTTTTATACTCAAAACTCAGGTAGCCTATTCATTCTACTGATCACCTGGTAGATAGCATCATATACCTGGCAACCAATAAATGTTTGAGGTTCGTGGGTTGGCATCCTTACCCTGGCTTTACACTACTGTCTCCCCAGGGCCCTTTGGCTGGCATACACAAGGGGTTGCTGTGTACAACAGCCCACAATAGCACTCCTGAGTTAGTTTCCCAACAGTCACTTATGAAAATAACCCAAAATGGTGGCTAAGAAACTAGGCTCACCTTTGGTTTATTTTAAAAGAAATAAAAGTATTCTCTCTTCAGTCACACACAAGCACACTTATATAACAAATTCACAGGACAAGCATCTATCTCTATGCTCACCTCCAACTCCCCCCAATCCATCCACCCCCACCTTATATGCATTACCCACTACCATGCTAAGAGCAGTGAAATGAAATGAAGGGAATGGTGTGACTTTTTAACAAGAGACAAGTTACTAAACCCCCAAACCCTAAGATATGCCCAAGGGTGATAATATCCCCTTCAAAGGATTTTTGTGTTGATTTATTGAGATAATGCATTTAATGACTTTGGCCTTTACAGACAAACAATAAACAGTAGCTGTGACTATTGTTATTATGCAAAGCTATTGATATAAATCCTTCCAAATGTGACTCTAATATTTGTGACATTTAAAAAGCCTAAAAGATTACATTTAAAAACTTAGAATAATGTTTTATAGAAGAATGGCTTAGTAATTTCTTCTAAATAGTGGGTTCAGTGTTATTTATTTTTTTAGAGGAGTTAGCTTTTTTATTGGGACAAAATACCATTTTAACAAAATTTTTTTGTAAAGAGGGAACATGGGAGGAGTAGAAGGAGAGGAAGAGAGCATCACAAGCAGACTCCCCACTGAGCAGGGAACCCAACACAGGGCTTGGTCTCACAACCCTAAGATCATGACCTAGCCAAAACCAAAGGCAGATATTTAATTGTCTGAGCTACCCACACACCCCCATTTTAACAGTTTTCAAGTGCACAGTTCAGTGTTATTAAATACATTTATATTGTTGTGCAACCATCACTACAAGCCATCACAGAATATTTTCATCATACCAAACTGAAACTCAGCACCTAGTAAAAAATACCTCATCATTCCCTAATTCCCCAGGACTGATAACCACTATTCTACTTTCTATCTCTGAATTTGACTATTTTAGGTTCTTTATATAAGTGGAATCATTGAATATTTGTCCTTTTGCATCTGTTTCACTTAATGAATATCTTCCAGCATATATCAGAATTTTCCTATATAAAATTTAGAATGTTATTCATTCTAAATTAATTCATTTATTTAGAATGAATTCATTAAATTCACAATTCATTCATTAAAAAGCAATGAAATATAGATATTATATTTGTATATTAGATATTTTTATGTAATATATAATATAATATATAATAATATTTATCTAATAATAAATATATTGGATATAATATATAAATATATATAACATTATATATATTTTTTATTTATATATATCTCTCTCACATTTTATTTGTCCATTTCTCTGTTGCTGAACTCTTGGGTTGCTTCTACCTTTGGGCTGCAATGAACACGACTGTACAAATACCTCTTTGAATCTCTGCTTTCACATTTTTGGGATATATGCCCTGAAGTGGAATTACTGGATTATAGGTTAAATCTATATTTAATTTTTTGAGGAACTATAATACTGTTTTCCACAACAGTTGTGCCATTTTATATTCCCCATTAGCAATGAGCACGGGTTCCAGTTTCTCTACATCCTGGTCAACACTTGTTACTTTCTAGGTTTTTTAATGATAGCCACCCTAATAGATATGAAAGTGGTATCCCTTTGTGGTTTCAATTTATATTTTGCTAATGATGAATAATGTTGAGCATCCTTTCATGTCCTTATTGGCCTTTCGTATATCTTCTTTGGAGAATATCTATTCAAATCCTTTGCCTATTTTTTAATCAGGTTGTTTTTTTGTTGTTCAGTTATAGTAATTCTTTATATACTTTGGGTATTAATTCCTTATCATATATACAACTTACAAATATTTTCTCTTATTCTGGGGCTTTTTACTCTATTGATAGTGTCCTTTGATGCACAAAAGTTTTTAATGTTGATGAAATCTAATTAACCTAGGTTTTCTTCTGTTTCCTGTGCGTGTGGTGTCATATCCAAGAAGTCATTGGATCCAATGTCAATTTTGTCATGAAACTTCTCCCCCTGTGTGTTATTCTAGGCATCTTACAGTTTTACTAGCTCTTATGTTTTTATATCTTTGATCATTTTGAGTTAATTTTTTATGTTGTACAAGATAAGGCTCTAGCTTCATTCTTTTGCATTATGGATATCCAGTTTTCCCACTATCATATATAGATCAATAATAATTTTTAATCATATGTTAGCCTATTAAAGTCTATCAATCTAGAAGTTATTAAAAATAAAAGAGGGTCAGGATGACATTGAATCATCTCACAAATAATGTTGTAAAAAAATTGTTTCATAGCTACATTATAGATAATCTTAAATCCTCCTTATAGCATTGTTAAGTAGCAATAGTATTGAGTTCCAAAAAGGTACTATAGAATTTAAAATAGGAACATTTGTGTTCTGATCAAAAGAAAAATTGTCACTAGGTTATACCCACGATGGCTAATTTTGTATTAGGTCATAGATAACTTTATATTTAGGTAGGCTTCTTGCCTGAAAAATCATAATTTGTGAAATAGGGTATTTAAAAAAAGAAGGAAAAGAATGTAAGTCTTTACCATTATTTATCTTGTACTATTTTAAAATTAAACAGGCAACAAATTAGGAAAATGAGTATATTAATAACTGCAATTAATTGGTGTAAGGACTTATTTAGCCAGAGCGACTCCATCTCAGTTAAAAAGCCATTTTGTTGTTTGTGCAGTAAAACTTAAACTGACCCTGCCCTCCACAGAGAAACTTACTTAGAAGCAAGTCTGGGAAACCAGTAAAATATGGTCGGCCAGTTCCTAATAACAGAGCGCAGAATACAAGGATGAGTCAGGCCAGGTAGAGCTATCCAATCAGTAAAAAACACACATACTATCTCCCTAACCACCAAAGAATGTAAACCCCACCTTTTGGGCACCAAACTTGAGCACCAATTCTGGCCAGAGTGATAGGTTAGGTCAAACAGCTACTATAGGGTAAATTGTAATTCAGTTGGCCACCTGCATGTGGCCTATCATGACTATGCAATGTTACAATCTCATTGGCCACCTATGTGTGGCCAGGCTTTTGCTCTATAAAAGGCAGCCTGTAAGATTGGGAGGGGTCGCTCTCTTTGGAGGTGGCCCTGATCGGTCAGTCGATTCTTGAGTCTGTAAGCTGGGGGTGGTCGCTCTCTTCAGAGACGGCCCTGTCAGTCTTACTTCTAATACTTGGCATAAAATAAAGCTTTACATAACTTTCACCTCGTCTCAGTCTCGTTCCTTTGATAATGGACCTAACAGTTGGCAGTGGGAAAGAATAAGAACTCAAGAAATGGCAAAGAAATCCATTTTCCTTTTTGTCATCTTCTCTGAGTCTATAAAATCCCAAAGCACATTTGTTAATTTTCTAAACTTTCTGGCCAAACCTTACAATTGTGAAGGAAACTGGGAATGAATGGATGAATGACAAAAGCAGAAATAGATTTCTCATGTATGGCCTTGTCTTTTACTCATTAAAGTACAAATTATTATTAACAAATTGTCAAACCCAGTGACCAACCCAATGAGAGTATGTATTTTGACGATGTCAGTTAAACATCCTTGACTTAGAGACCTAGTGAGACAAAAAGATTACATCTTAGATTCTGCCTCTGAGAAGACTATGTGAGGACTGATAAGGTGAGAAGCCATGAAAAGAGAATAACAAGAGCCATGAGTAGAAAACAGCAAGATTCAACAGACCCTGCAGAACCTTACAAGCCCCCCAAAACCCAAAACAGAGTAAGATTAAAATTATAGCCAAAAGAACAAAAGAAAGTAATAAGTACATCAATAAATAACACAGAATTCCACAAGCTTTGTTCTTTGTCTCCTTGCTTGTCAAGTTAGTTGGTTTGATAAAAGACCCCTTAAATAAAGTTTAGATTTTTTTTCTCCATTGTCCTGTCTCAACAGTTCTTTTTTTTTTTTTTTAAGATTTTTATTTATTTATTTGACAGAGAGAGATCACAAGTAGGCAGAGAGGCAGGCAAAGAGAGAGGGGAAGCAGGCTCCCTGCTGAGCAGAGAGCCCGATGCGGGACTCGATCCCAGGACCCCGAGATCATGACCCGAGCCAAAGGGAGAGGCTTTAACCCACTGAGCCACCCAGGCACCCTCAACAGTTCTTTTAGAGATCGGTAAATGCTTGTGCAAGGTTGGGTTTAACTTGTAAAGAAAATTGTTCCCTGTTCTCCATGAGTTTAAATACAATTTACTCATCTTGTTTGAAATGCAGTGGGAACTCACCTTCTGTTGGAGCATGAGTTCATTTTTTTACTAAAGTTGATTAGTAAGTTATTTCTTCCAGGGCCTCCTGGGTGGCTTAGTCAGTTAAGAGTCTGATTCTTGGACGCCTGGGTGGCTCAGTTGGTTGGACGACTGCTTTCGGCTCAGGTCATGATCCTGGAGACCCGGAATCGAGTCCCACATCAGGCTCCCAGCTCCACGGGGAGTCTGCTTCTCCCTCTGACCTTCTCCTCGCTCATGCTCTCTCACTGCCTCTCTCTCAAATAAAGAAATAAAATCTTTAAAAAAAAAAAAAAAGAGTCTGACTCTTGGTTTCAGCTCAGGTAATCATCTCAGGGTCATGGGATCAAGCCCCACATCAGGCTCCAGTCTGCTTGGGAATCTCTCCCTTTCCTTCTCTCTCCCCCTCTGGCTCTCTTCCTGCTCGCTCCCTCTTTCTCTAAAATAAATAAATAAAATCTTTAAAAGAAAAAATAAGCTATTTCTTCCAGAGGACTGATGTTCTGAATGGGTTAAGGCCTGCTTTCATCAAAAATATGAAGTACAAGAATGAAAATCCACTCTGTTTTCAAAACAAAAAGTGAAAGAGAAATAAGGCAAACCAAGGAACTGCCCATTTCCTCTTGCACACCCTTTTTAAACACGCTTGTTCTTATCCTGCTTTCTTCCTGCTACTTTTCACTTGGCTTTTCCATATCTCTCTAAACAGGGAGACTAGAATTTCCTTGAATTTCTATGAATCTATTCCGTGAGTTTGAGTTGTTCTTTGCTGGCGCAGTTCAAATGCATGCTGATAGAAAGAGACAAGTTTACCAAATAATGAAGTTTTAGCTGACCCTTTTCCCCGTTTGGGAACTCAAGGGGTCACTCAACATTTCTATGCCTTAATTTCATCATCAGTGAGCAGTAACGTAGTGACCATCTTCTAGCATTTGATCATACTTTAGCCAAGAGTTTTCCTACAGCTTCTCAAAAATAACGGGCTTCAAGGGAGGCCGCACACCTGCAGGATTAGTGTGCAAAACCCTATAATGTTTTTATCAGATTCTGAAAAGAACCCAGGAGCCAAAAAAAAAAAAAATTTAGAGAAATAGAAGTTGCTCTAGGATCTTAGGATGACTGAAGGAAGTATGCAAATTAATTCGCACTGAAAGAGTTTCAAATCTAGTTAGGAAGCCAAATATAATGCAGCCGATACAATGGGAGAACCATAAAAGGCAAACATAGCGAGGAGCTTCGGTTCGTGGTGCAGTCTGCAGGCGTCCAGAAAAAGGGGGAGAAGAGGGAGTGCACTGAAGAGAAGGCTTCTTGGAAGAGGTGAGACTCAACATCCCTCTGTTCTCCTGTCTCTGGGGTCTTGCTCCGGCATGTTAGTGTTGGGCACATAAAGAAGGGGATCACTTATTTCTTCTCTAAAATGTTAGCCATTTGGGATATAAAGGGGAAATTATGTAAGAGTTTAAAATCATTCTAACCCTCTATGCTAACCATTTTAACCAGGCTCCTTTTAGAGCCTGATACAACCCCGACAATGCTTTTTTTTTTTTTTTTTTTTAAGATTTTATTTACTTATTTGACAGAGAGAGAGACATCACAAGTAGCCAGAGAGGCAGAGAGGTGGGGGGGGGGGGGGGTGCGCGGTGGGCTCAGCTCTTTGCTGAGCAAAGAGCCCCATGCAGGGCTCCATCTCAGGACCCTGAGACCATAACCTGAGCCAGAAGCAGAGGCTTAACCCACTGAGCCACCCAGGCGGCCCTCCGACAATGCTTTTAAGTAACACTCAGTAAGTAGTGTTACCAGAAATTTTTATTAGCGCTGTTTCCCTCCATCTTCTTGTAAATTGACTTCAAAAAATGAAGCTGGGTTCTGTGACCCACGGCACATCCTTGGGCCTCACTGTCTCCCCCTAGCTGTCACCTTTGGTGAATACCAACATGGGGGCACTCCTTTTACCCTTGCTGAACAAAAACCCGTTCTCTGGAGTGCAAATTTAGGAAAAGAGAATGCATGTCCAAGTAGTTAAAGAATTCTAACAACTTACATCCTCTGAGCTACTTCTCCCTTTCACTAGCAGGAATCATTACAGTGCCCATACCAGGAAAATAGAACTTTATCTTCTTTAGATGGTATCTCTATATTGTCCGTCATCTTCATTGCATTTCCTGTTTCACCTTCCTGCTCAGGGGCTTATGTACTTAATTGGCTTCACAGGAAATATACTCACATTTGTGATATTTGAAATATTTTTTAAGTGAAGTGATGAGGCTGCAAAAGTAAAAACTCTTTGATGGATGATGAATTAGGATTCAGAGCTTGAGTCCTTACCTGTTTTTCCTTGGTCAAATTATTTGTTTTAAACATATATATATATATATTTTTAAGATTTTATTTATTTATTTATTTGACAGACAGAGATCACAAGTAGAGAGGCAGGCAGAGAGAGAGGAGGAAGCAGGCTCCCTGCTGAGCAGAGATCCCGATGCGGGGCTCGATCCCAGAACCCTAGGATCACGACCTGAGCCGAAGGCAGAGGCCCTAACCCACAAAGCCACCCAGGCGCTCCTTAAACATATATTTTTGAGAGACTTCCCAACTTATGTCAGTAACAACTAAAAATTACCTTAAGTCTCATTTGGAAATAGGCACAAATTGAAATGGAATTCAAGTGAACAAATTGAAATTCAAAGTTCTCTTAACTAGAGACTTATCCTGTCACTCACTATTAATGGAAATTGCTAGATTTCTGTTCATGGTATAATTTTTGTCCAACTTATGGGAACAGAGAGAAAAATCATAGAATGACCAAGAATAAGTATTTATTATGTACTGCATGGTGAAAATATGTTGTTAAACTCAGTAGTAAACAATGTCAGGGCATCAGGATTATTTCTACCTGCAAGGCTCGCCTGGTGATCTGTTCGCCATCTTGCTGGCCGGAGTCATCTGTTCCTCCTTCTAGAGACCAGGCTTGCCTGCACCTTGGAATTTCCCGGGAAACTAAAAAATCCTGATGACTGTGTCTCAAACCCGGAGATTCTGATTTGATGGTCTGGGTGAAGCCTGGGAACTGGTGATTTTAATGTGCAACCAGATTGAAAACTACTGCTTTAGATCCTAAGCTGTACCTGCGATGTGCAAAATCTGTTTCACCAGATAGTAGATACGAGATGTTTTGGTTAAGCTAAAGAATGTCTCCATTTCAAGGCCTTCTGCTGGCAAATGTTTTATGTCTCAAAGCACGTCTGATTCCTCCACCTGTATTGCCTTGATCTTCCTCCTTTTATTCATTGAGCATTTATTATGTGCCAGAGACTGCAATTTCAGATTCCTGACTACCCACCTAGCTCCAGACCATGCCCTCTTTAAAATACCTGCAGATTTCAAGGCCGTATTAGGTTCTTTTCCACCTCTGGAACTTGCCAGGGGCTCTGTCTTCATGCTTTGTCCTGGCAATGATTCTAGCCATATTGCTAAGCTCATCTTCATTTTGAAAAACATTTTCATTTTAAAAAATAAATAATAGGGAACATCTTTTTTAATATGGGATTTGGATTGTCATGGAAGTACTTAGTATCAGCTCAGCACCAAGTGAAAAAATATCGGGTGCCCCTTGTACTAGGGAGTAGTACTTACAAGAAGATCTAGAAATTCACAACCCAAAATTAAGGGATCAGTTGCCTTTCCTTTTCGAGAGGCAACAAAAATGATCCTCTGTCTTCAAAATTACTTTACTGTCAGGCTATGTATTCAAAATAAAGGAGATAAATTCTCATACCAGAATGTGTTCAGACAGGTATTGCAGATAATTGGTGGGATTTGAAATCAAACACCATGCTTTAAGAATATTTATAGTTTACCAACATGAGATACTAATAAAAATTGCTAAAAAACCTAACATGACGCTTGATTGACATATAATTTGTATTTTTAATAAAATGAATGTCATCCTATGATAAGTTTATGGATATCTCCATCATTTAAATATTGGTGAGATAGGTTTAAATACATTTGGGATTGTTATCATGTTCCTTTTGCTCTTTTTAAGGTCATAGCTATGTTTTTAACAAGTATTATATACTTAAAATAGAAAGGTCAGAAAGTCAGCAAGGTACAAAGCAAGAATTATTTGTAATAAAAGTCAACTTAAGTCAAGCACTGTTAACATTTTAGATTGTGTCCTTCATTCATAGATAGGTAGATTCATAGATATAGACTTCATATAAAATAGATTAATTGTGGGTGCCTGGGAGCTCAGTCGGTTAAGCTTCTGCCTTCAGCTCAGGTCATGATCTCAGGGTCCTGGGATCAAGTCCTGCCTCAGGCTCCCTGCTCAGCAAGGAGTCTCCTTCTCCCTCTGCCCAGCCCCCCACCTCCCTCACTGTGCTCACATTCTCTCTCACAAAAATAAATAAATAAAATCTTAAATAAAAACTTTAAAAAAGGGTTAATCATGTACACAAAATGTAATATCGAGGCACTTCTTTAAAAACTCCATGTTACCTTTCAGACTTCAAAACTCCCCAAAGTACCTGTTCTCATGTTATTAAAGTATAATAACTTGATAAACATGGCCAGTTATACAAATGCTCCGAGGCCTGAGATAACATGCAAATAAACCTTACATATCAATGTGTGAAGGCTGGACAGACCACACAGTTCAAAAAAGGAAGTGCACTCTGCAAAACTAACTTGCACATTCACTGTCCGCCTTCCAACATCTTGTGGGTCACCGTGTGCCAGGCACCTCAACTCCTTTCAATAAAATGGTAAGTAAGAGATTTTATGACTCTCCCTGGTCCCCTGGCAAACATCTCGTCTTCTCTACGTAGAGGAGAGAGGGGTGGGGAGGCTTCTTGGCCAAGTCCTCCTGGCCTTTGGAATGTTCGCTTGACCTGTTGTTGTTTCCATTTGCAAATAAAGCTGCTGAGTGTTACCAGTTGAGAGCCTGTGACTTCAGGATTTCCCGTTTCTGCTTCTAGCCTTCAGAATAGAGGAAGGGCTATGACTTACGGAAAGAAAAGTTGCATTCTTTGTCTTTGCCTCTTGAGATATCGAGGTGCCAGGATCAGTAACAGTGTCAAGTTTCTTATTAGAAGCATTTGTGGGGTGCTTGGGTTAAGCTCAGTGGGTTAAGCCTCTGCCTTCGGCTCGGGTCGTGGTCTCAGGGTCCTGGGATCAAGCCCCGCATCAGGCTCTCTGCTCGGTGGGGAGGCTGCTTCCCCCCTCTCTCTGCCTGCCTCTCTGCCTACTTGTGATCTCTGTCTGTCAAATAAATAAGTAAAAAATCTTAGAAGAAAAAAAAAAGAAGCAGCAGCAGCATTTGGAATCCTGGAGGAGAACCCCAGTGATAAATGTAGGGCAGTGTTGCTGATGATGAGTGCCATTTTGACAACACAGTGGATTTTGTAAAGGAGCGCTTCTGTTTAAAAATGCATTTTATTATTTTAGCCAAGAGAAGCAAATAAAACCCAAATAGTCCACACCTTAGGGACAGGTTGTGTTCCCAAAGTTAATTGAAAGTCATTATTTGGAGCACACTTAAAAGAGTGATGGGTCCCCAACGATACCATAACAACCCGCATAACCCATAAGGTAGCTGAACTGCAGTGTTAGTATTCTGCTATATGGTTTCCTATTATTTCTCTGTAAAAACTGTCTGTGTTCTTATACTGTAGTGTTCTTATGCTCTCAGAGTCTAGAGGAGAGCTACCTCTCTATCCCAATCACCCCCCCCACCACTCCCCAGTCCCCAGAAGACTGAAACTTGGTTATCCATTCTCTTGTGAGGAAAGGGATTGCTTCCTCTGCCAGCCCCTGATGAAAAGACAGGGATTGAGACAATAACAGCTCCAGGTACACAGATGGGGACGGAACGCACCACAGACATTGGAGTAGAAGTCACAAGGGCTTCATGGGATGTGTTTGTAAGTCAGGGGAATCTCAAGCCAAAACTGGGAAGTACAGAGGTGAGAGAAAATAACTGTGCCATTGAGCAGAAAAGGAGGAGAAGGGATGGGGTCAGAGATGTGGAGTCGTAGCAGGGAGGAATGCACAGTCATGGAGGAAATGGTGGCCCGGGGATCCTACCTGCAGCCACACTCGTGGAGAAAGGCGGTCACCTGTCAAGACGGGACTTAAAAGTCCTGGTAGTGTTTCCAACTCAGTCTTTAGGTCTCAGATTTTTAGAAGAAAGTTTGACCATAATTACTGATAGTCTTTTCAAAAATAAGTGAGGTTTACTGAGTTATTTGGGTTTTCTTAGGGAAAACGAGGTAATAATACCAGAAAAAAAATTTAACCGGGTAATGGGTATTTGGTGCAATACTTAAGCAATGTTATCTTAGGGGATTACCATCTCCCTATTACAGAAGTAACGCATTGTATTAGAAAAAATTTCTTAGAAATACACATATGCAGAAATGAAACTATATATATTTTCTATAGTTTCAACACCTGGAGGCAATCCCTGTGAAGTGAGTACAGATCTTTCTAGAATGTCATCATTTTAAAAACATATTTCATAAATATGATTTTTCTAAAAGTGCTATCATACTTTATAAACCATTTCCTTACCTGCCTTTTTTATTTAAAATATCTTGAATAATATCTGAGTTATGATGTCATTTTTCATGATGAATCATTTTCCCATGATTTAATCATTTCCATATGGTTAGACACTTAGATTGTTTCTTATTTTTCTTTCTTTATGATAATATAGTCAATATATTCATTTACACACATTGCTGCTCAGGAAAGGTATGGAGTTGGCCTTACATTGGCCCACGTTCTTTATAACATGATTCTACATCTTAGAAGAGGCCCACGTTCTTTATAACATGGCCTATGTTCTTTATAGGATGATTCCACACTTCAGAAGTGGAAGAACATGGCAGTAGGATTCTAATTCTCAAACATCTGCCCCTGTGGAAATTGACTTGATCCATGAACATAGACAAATTAGCTCACCTCATGGTCCTAAAATGAAAAAAACAAAAAAAAAACAAAAAGAACAAATAGGATGATACCCATCTACATTACAAGTAATTTAGGCACATTTCAAGTTGCTGAATTTTCTGGGGAAAAAAAAAAGGAGAAGCAGATATCTAATAATGCACAAATTTTTGTATGGTCATGGTGGGTGAGGAAAAATCTTTTATGAATAAACTTAGAAACTTTTAGGAAATGGCATAAAAGTTGGTTTTAGAGTTTTTGTTTGTTTTGCTCCTTTCATTTGACCTTCAGTTGACATGTGACTGTTGACAAAAGAAATGTGCTCTCACCCGCTCAATCATTCAACCAAAGTTGGGGTTTGGCTGGATGAGAATACAGGGTGAACAACACAGGTGGGGTCCCAGCTCCCTAGAGCTTACATTCAGTGCAGTGGATCTCCAACATTCGTATGCCTCTCCATCAGGGATAAGGCCAAAGATTTTGCATTTCTAATAAATTTTCAGAGGCCACGGCTGATCCAGGCACTCTGAGAACCACTGTTTGGTAGAAGTGATGGATCAAAAGCGAATCAAAGGAAACAAATCAAATACCCTGTAGTGACTTCTGAAAGGAGGTAAATAAGGAGCTAAGATGGCACAGAGAAAGGAGACATCCTCTTTAGGGCTCTGGTCTCTGATAAAGTGCTGTCTGCACTAAAGCACTGGTTCTCAGTTCTGGCTGCCCAGGAGAATCACTCAAGCAGCTTATAATCATACCCATTGCCAAAGCCCCACCTGAGACCAGTTGAACCAAAACCTTGAGGTGGGAGATGGGGCACAGCTAGAGTTGAGAACGGCTGCGCCAAACAGCAAAATGAGCCAGACACAGGAAACGTGGCGGTAAGAACCACTGCAAGCAGAGGAATTGGCACGTGCAAAAGCTGTGAGATGGGGAGAGCTTGGATCTGCGGGAAGACCAGGATAGCTAGAGGATAAACAAGGGAAGATGAAAGTGGCCAGAGGTGGTTTTAAGAAATAGGCAGCAGCCAAGAGATTCGATCTTATTTTGTTCACCCTAGCAGTCACTGGAGGGTCTGAAACAAAGGAGTGAGTGTCATTATCTGGTTTACATTTTTGAAAGTAGGGCTACTTCTGGGACACCTGGGTGGCTCAGTTGGCTGAGCGTCAGACTCTTGGTTTCGGCTCATGTGGTGATCCCAGGGTCGTGGGATCCAGCCCCAGGTCAAGCTCTGCACTGGGCATGGAGTCCGCTTGATATTCTCTCCTTCTACCCCTCCCCCAGCTCATGCCTGTGCACTCTCTCTCTCCCTCTCTCTAATAAAATAAATAATCTCTTTAAAATTTAAAAAAAAAAATGAAAGAGAGAAAGTAGGGCTACTTCTGAAGTAACATGCATACTCTGCAGGCAGCCTTGACCATGACTGGGGCTTAAATATTGACTATTTCTCCCTCGTCCTTTTAAAACTGTAGCCCAAATTTGAACCCCATCAAGTTAGAGAATAAATAGTGTAGGGCTTCTGTAGGGAATGGGCTTAGAGACCTTCAAATAACTGAAGGGGTTGCAGTGATAGCCCAGCTTAGAATGGGTGTCCCAGAGAAATCAGAGAACATAAAAGGTAAGCTAGAAGGATCCCCTTAGGAGCTGGGATTGCAACCCTTTTCTTTCAAGGAGAATGTGACTCTTGTTCTTATCATGTAAGCTGGAGGGATCCTGAATAATATGCTAATATCCCCACATGGAAATCCATTCACCTCTTCATGCTTCTCCCCACCTCCACTACCTGGCTTAAATCCTCTTCTTCTGCAAAAGAGGCCACCTGCCTGTTGCAGCAAGATCAAGCCTGATGTGTTTAAAAAAATTTTTTTTTTTTTAATTTAAAAATCCTGTGTTATGACAAGACAGTTTTAAATGAAGGATGAGAGGTTCAAACACTAGGGGATCTCTTTCATCCACATGCCAAGGCATGTAGGAGGAAATGAGAGCCACTTCTTGGAGCACATTTTGGCACACATTAGGAGTGTGACACCCTTGTCCTTAAAGTAAGTGGGTGTGGGACTCCAGCTCTTCATTTGGTAACTTTAATTCACTTCCCTAATTCTCCAGGTTGGATTCCATCCACCCTGTCTGTTCTCTCGTGTCATTCTCTTTTTAAAATATTGTGGTATAGGGGCACCTGGGTGACTCAGTGTGCTAAGGGTCTGCCTTTGGCTCAGGTGGTGATTCCAGGGTCCTGGGATGGAGCCCTGCATCAGGCTCCCTGCTCAGCAGAGACTCTGCTTCGCCCTCTGCCTCTGCCCCTACCCCCACCCCATGCTCATGCTCTTGCTCTCTCTCTCTCATCCGCTTATGCTCTCTCTCAAATAAATACTTTATAAGATAAAATATTATGTTATAAAAATATTATGATGTTATGAAACAAATAACAAATTCTCACATACCATCCAAATTTCACACATATTACCATTTTGTCATAATATTGTCATTTTGCCATCTTTTCAAAAAAATAAAATAAGGTTGAAGTTCTCTTTTTTGCCCTTCCCAGTTCCATTTCCCTCCCTCCAACAGCAAGGGACACTGGCTCTGAAAGCAGCAGCTCACCTACCCAGTCATGTTTTTATGTTTTTATCTCATCAGCCTGTGTTTGTAAAAAAACATACAGTAGTGTTTAGTCTGCTTTTATTTGCTTACGATTTCTGCAAATGCCTTCTTTTCACCCTACTTATGTCTTCAAGATATATCCATTTGGACACATGCAGGTCTGGTTCAATTTATTGACTTGCTTTGTAATTATATGGCAATTTGTTCACCTACTCTCCCAACATTTAATTTATTGCCAGTATTTTCCACTTCAAACAGTCTTAGAATGAATATGTTTCTACGTAGAGGGCATAAACACCTGAATGTTAGCAAATGGTTTTCCAAGGTCATTGTAACAGTTTACCTCTCCAGCCTGTGTGACAGTTGTCCTTTCTCTCCATCCCTCTTAAAACCAGTATCGTCAGGTTTACTGGGAGACTTCTGAGAATTTGTTATATTAAAACCCCACTTCATTGTTGTTTTAATTTTCCTGATTACTATGAAGATGGAACATGTTTTCTTAAGCTGATTGACCATTCAGGCAATCTCTTCTGTAAATCCTTTTCATGTGGTTTGTCCATTTTCTTATAGATCATCTTTTCATGTTGATTTATAGAAATTCTTTATCCAATTCTAGGCATTCATCCTTGGTGGATTATGTGCATTGTGAATTTTATGCTCCCTGGCTTCTTTTTTACTTTATTTTTTTTT
>PISX010005253.1:0-109619 GCA_004024625.1 Mellivora capensis
ATTTGTATTTCCCTGATGCCGAGTGATGTGGAGCACTTTTTCATGTGTCTGTTGGCCATCTGGATGTCTTCTTTGCAGAAATGTCTGTTCATGTCCTCTGCCCATTTCTTGATTGGATTATTTGTTCTTTGGGTGTTGAGTTTGATAAGTTCTTTATAGATTTTGGACACTAGCCCTTTTAGATATCCATTCTTAATCAAAATGAGTTATGATCTTTTACTCACAGGTTGGGTTACTTCTTTGGATATGTCAAAGACAGCCATGCTGCAGAAGTTTAATAGAAATGTTTAATAGATGTGGTTCTTTTTTTTTTAAAGATTTTATTTATTTATTTGACAGGGAGATCATAAGTAGGCAGAGAGGCAAGCAGAGAGAGAGAGAGAGGAGGAAGCAGGCTCCCTGCCAAGCAGAGAGCCCGATGTGGGACTCGATCCCAGGACCCTGAGATCATGACCTGAGCCGAAGGCAGAGGCTCAACCCACTGAGCCACCCAGGCGCCCGATGTGGTTCTTTTTAAAAAGGATTTTTATTTATTTATTTGAGAGAGAGGGAGAAAGCGTATGAGCAAGGGGAGGGGCAGAGGGAGAGGGACAAGCAGACTCCTCACTGAGCAGGCTCAATTCCAGGACCCCAAGACCATGACCTCAGAATTTACTTCCTTTTGGACTTAGGCTGACTCGTTTAAACCCTTGTCTTGTAGTCAGGACGTTGGTCAGACTCTTCTCCCCCAAAATGTTATAAATACTCTGTAAGTGGCAAATCATAAATCATAAACATCCAGTGCAATACAGCTGTCATTGAGGGAGGACCAAGGGCTGGAACACAGACATCCAGGGTTGAGACATACGCTTTCAAGAGCTTAGCTACACCCGCATCTAAAGGGCCACTCAATTAATTCATGAACTTCTCTCTTCCCTTTCAGTTTCTCTTCACTTCTCAATACATCCTGACTTAAAAATAAGTTTAGGCTAGCCACATATGCCCCATGGTATTTCACCCAAAATGAACTGCAAATTACATCAACCGTTGTGACACATTTGGCAAGTATCTTTCTTCTCCATGCTTCAGTCACTGGACTTACTGTGTGATGAGAATCCCAGAAGCCTAGTGTGACAGCGCCTGAAATCTTCACTAAGTTGAATACCGTGAAATTGCTTCATCAAGCTGACTCAACATTGGGCGGAAGGGGGTTGGCCTTACCCTGTGGAAGCTGATGTGCTCCAGCTTGCTCGGGCTTAGGGGCTTATGTGAGGGAACAATGACACTTTAGTTCTACCAGGTTTAAAAGTTTGAAAACAACACGAGACAACAAAGTAGCAATGCCTTTTGAAATACAAGGGGCTGCCAGTTTTCACAGGCATTTGAAGCTACATGTATCAAAAAAAAAAAAAAAACCAGGTAGAAAATTGGAAGCTAAAATATTTTTCCTTGAAAGGAAAAACAATATATGCTGGCTATGTTTACATCAGGCTCAGAGGCACTGCACTGGACTGAAATGATTAGTTGCATAGAAAGAGTAAAGTTAAGTGGAATAATGATGAACTGATATTAAGAACAGTATCCCTTACTGCAGAGAGAAGCCATTCCAGTTGCATTCACTGGGAGTCACAGCCTGTTACAAACTTATAGGTTAGAACAAGGACTAGAAATATAGCACGATAGCAGAAAACTACAATATTTACAATGTGAATTCCCTGTGGACAAAGCCCTCCTTTTATAAAATCACCATTATGTTAATGCTAAGTTCATCTTTTCTAAGAAAGTATAACACATGTTTGGCTGAGTCCATACCTTCTAGCTGACATCTAACAATTAACCAATGTGGTTGTAGTTTTTATATCTAAAAAAAAACTGTATCTACACTAACATAACCCAGTAATCATACTTCTAGGCATCTATCCCAGAGAAATGAAAATTCATGTCCACAGAGCTGTATGCAATATTCACAGCAACTTTATTTATAATAGTCAAAAGTATAAACAACCCAACATCATCAACTGATGTATACACTAGAAACTAGGAAAGCCATACCACGGAATATCACTTAGCAACAGAAAAAAACCAAACTCTTGATACGTGCAACAATTTGGATGGATCCCAGATAACTATTCCAAGTGGAAGGAAAGCTAATCTCAAAAGGCCACATACTGTATGATTCCATTTCTATAAAATTATCAAAACAGCAAAGTTATAGAGATGAAGAACGGATTAGTGGTTGCCAAAGTTTAGAGATGGGGACGGGGAGTGGGTGTCACTGAGTGGGTAGTGTGAAGGAGACTTGTGGTCACAGAACAGTTTTGTATCTCGACTGTGGTGGTGGTTACACAAGTTTCTATATGTAATAGAATGGAACGGAACTATACACATGCACTGTACCAATGTCAATTTCATGACTTTGACATTGTAGTGTATTTACATAAGACCTAACCACTGGAGGAAACTGGGCATGCAGCGCATAGAATATCTGTATTATTTATAGCTGCCTGCAAATCTAATTATTTCAAAGTAAAAACATTTTCAAAAAGCGACAGCCACATCTCTATCAGAACATACACCATGAGTCTTGCTGCCTATCTTTTTTTTTAAGATTTTATTTATTTATTTGACAGACAGAGATCACAAGTAGTCATAGAGGCAGGCAGAGAGAGAGGGGGAAGCAGGCTCCCTGCTGAGCAGAGAGCCCGATGTGGGGCTCGATCCCAGGACCCCGGGATCATGACCTGAGCCGAAGGCAGAGGCTTTAACCCACTGAGCCACCCAGGCGCCCCTTGCCACCTATCTTTTGAGGGACGTTACCTCCCATAAAAAAAACAAACCTTCCTAAGATGACATTTCATGAGCAAAAACCAAAATCATCATTAACAGCAAAGGGAAAACTTTTGATGTATTTCTGACAATCAAATTGATGTTATTTATGCGAAAGCAACACCAAGTCATATTAAAATGAACCCGATCATATCAGTATTTAATACGGGTTGTTATCACGTGACAGAACAAGGAACTGCCTTTTAATTCCTTGCTAACAGGGTTGTCTATCTGTACATTTCTGCTCTTGCCTAGAACTTAAGTATTGTGCACGGAAGTCTGTAACTATAACGCATGGGTTTTACACTCACTGTTCAACTAATTGCCCATTTGATTAAAAAATAAAAAGAGTGGGGCGCCTGGGTGGCTCAGTGGGTTAAAGCCTCTGCCTTCAGCTCGGGTCGTGATCTCAGGGTCCTGGGATCGAGCCCCGTGTCGGGCTCTCTGCTCGGTGGGGAGCCTGCTTCCTCCTCTCTCTCTGCCTGCCTCTCTGCCTCCTTGTGATCTCTGTCTGTCAAATAAATCAATAAAATCTTTAAAAATAAATAAATACATAAAAATAAAAAGAGTAACAGTGACAAAACTGTGGATGCTAACTATAGGGAAGTCATCGTCATTACTCCAAACTAGAAACCGAGGCATTTCCTTGGAAGAAGAGACAGCAAAAGTCGCCAGCTGTCACGTGCCTGCTCTTCTTCCGCGGTACACAGCTACCTGGGAGCAGGCAAACCTAGCCCAGCCTTCCCGAATGTCAACAAGTGTTCAGAAACATAAGAGAAATATTACACCAAACTTCCCTGAAAAGTCTAATTCTTGTCATCAAAATGGCATGAACTGAAAAGAGGCGAGGCTGAAATGGCACACACCTAAATCTTCAAGGGAACTTGTAACTGGATGTTCAGATTATGAGGAAGCTGGTTATTCATATATTTTTTACATTTTCAATGTCACTTATAAATTTAATCCGTTTTTAAAATCTATCCATGCGTACACACGTATGTACTTGTGTGTGTACACATAGGTGTACAAACACACCCATAAATGGTAACACTTCCCATGGGTCCTTGATGTGAGATGACCTTGTAATAGACACTTCTGCTCCTTCCAGATCCCCTGAGGTCCTTCTCACTCTCCATGGGCCACCTCCCCCACTTGGGGTATATTTTGGCTTCCAGGGACTTGACCTAGCTATGGGAGCAACTCTGGCTGCACCAACATCCTGACCTACTTGGGAGGTGACCTTAGCTCAGGACTAATGAGATGGGAGCCTGAGAAGGAAGCTGCCTGGCACCAGAGCGGGTGGCGATCTCTGAGGTATAACTTGCTTTCCCTGAGCTCCTCTGTGAGGTCTCAGGGGGAGGGTGGGATTTTGCTCCACCTTGGCTTTTGCTGGGTCCTGCAGCCTGTTCTCCTTCCTTAACCAGCTCCACCTGGAAGCATTTTCTTCCTCACTCACAAATCCTCATTTCAGCGTTTCTGGGGACCAAACTGAAAACAAATTTCTTTTTCCCACATTAAAAATGTCCTGAAGTCAAGGAGCATCTTACAATTGATACAAACATTTAATGCAAATTTTATTCCTGAAAAATGTATTATTAAACAGATGCTGCATCTTATAATTCAAGATATAGCTTATGATTCTAAGACTATAAGCTACATACGGGCAATGGGGGTCTATTTTGTTCTCCAGGGTGCATCCACTGTCCCAAACATTGCCTCAGACATAGTTTACTCAGGACATTTTTGCCAAATTAATGGATTGGAAAAAATACAGTTTTATAATTTGTCTTGTAGTATAATTCAAATTATGGATTTCCTGGAGGGTAGGGCATGATTCACGTCTGCATTTCTATTTTCCATGATACTTTAACACAAAGTCTTGTCCAAATTCAGCACCAACAAATGTTGACTCTAATTGGGACACAGATGCAAACAATTTTGCAAAGGAAAAAATAACTATAAATTGGGGAAATCAGAGCAGAGGAAAAAAAGGAAAGGGAAAGAAGAGGTTGGGGACAAGAGGGTAAGGAGCGCACTAGAGAGGGGTGAGATGACTAATGAGAGGTGTGAAGTGAAGATGCAGGTCAACTTTCAGGTGACAACAAAGAAGGGATTACAAAAACTGTAGTGGCTGGAACAAGATGTAAACAGGAGGCATCTGATTAACATTGAATTTGAGCAGAAAGGGTACATGCATTTTTCAAGACCAGCAAATTAAAATCTGGACTGTAGCTCTCATGGCATGTATAATTCTCCATCTAGCAACTAGAGACAGGAAGTAAGAAGCCACCATAACACAACGGTTTGCACAGCTCACCCCAACACCAAGGACTTCAGACACAGCCACAACACGGGAAGATACCCAAAGCCAAGCTAGAAACACTGGTCGTCTGTATTCTTCAGGCCAACCAGTGAGCACTCATATGCCCTTCCATCTGTCCTCCACCAAGACCACTTATCGGAACTGAGTCATCCTTCTCTAGTGTTCTTTAAAGACAGACAAGCAGACACAGGGGTGCTATTTGCAGTTGGGTGAGGACCTGATCAAAGGTAAGGAGACTTTTAAAGCTGTCCTGCATTAAGAGGTGTCTAGATAAGACAATAGAGTAGAGGAACAAAAATACACCATTTCAGGGAGAGCAAAAGTCTTGTTATCTGTGTTTGTGTTAAAGCACATGTGTGTCCATGTGTGCTGTGATGTGTGTAATCACAGTTGGCAAGTATTGCTGTGGAATTTGCTGAGTTCAGAGGGTCACTGTCATTGGAAGGGAATGAAGTCAATGTAAAGGAAATGATGCTTCCTTTGATACACAGACTTCAACTCATCCCGACCAGTCTCCCCTTTCACCTGGAATGCCCAGACTCTCCATGGAAGGGGTAGAAAGCAGGGAAATGGTGAAGGGGACAGACAGCACGGGGCAGGAGAAGACAGCAACCTGAGACAAAAATGCAAAATCTATTGAGGATGGGAGTGGGAGAGGTGGAGGCGTGGCCAAGGCCTCAGCCATACCGCCCCGCTTCCTGCCCATTCAGGAGGGCGAAAAGCTTTGAAGATCATTGAAGCATCAGTCTGTCCTACTCAGAGACTCTCTCCATTCATCCCCACCTGGCCCATCTCTTATCTTTCAGGGCCATCATTTTCACCCAGGCTCTGTCTGGAGCTCAGGTGGTCCACTCAGCCCAGCTCACCTTATGTGCAGGCCTCCGTATCCTCATCTAAGAAGAAGAGCCAGCCGTTAGTATGGCAAATGTGGCTAGACTGAGTCATGAGGAAATGTTACGGGAGCTGAGCGGAGAAGATGAGTCATTTAGGAACTGATGCCTTACAACTGGAACCTCTAAATTAGTGGTTCTCAACCAGGGGCAGTTTTGTTCCCCACCATGTCCTCCCGCACCGACAACACTGGGCAATATCTGAAGACACTTTTGGTTGTCACAACTGGGGGCAACAAGGCTGTTGGTTGCTAGTGAAGAGAAGCCAGGGTGTTGCTAAACATCCTATAATGCATCGGTCAGCCTCCCATAGCCAAGAATTATGTGACCCCAGATGTCACTAGCACAGTGATTAAGAAACCTTTGCCTAAAAGAAGGCACTCCTAAAAGTCAGCTTGGTGAGGCACAAGCAGCCAGATTATGTGGCCAAGGAGGACAGAGTTGGGTAGAGCCAGGCATGGGGCATCTCTGGACTTTGGAAAAACTTCTAACTCAGGGTGATGAACAAACCAGAACTCACTGAAATGGCAAGGTCTTCGTAGTCAGAATCCAGAGCCTACCTCTTCCCAGCAGCATGAGCTCGGGCAATTACTAAATGTTTCTCCATCTCAATTTCTTCACCTACAAGTTCAGCATCCTAATAGCTGCTCTATGGGAATTTGTAAGGGCTAGAGAAGGTATTAAACATGAGGCACTTCTCAACAGGCACTCAACAAAAAGCCTTTCCTTCTTTTCCCTTTTTTCTTGCTCTGGGTGATTTCTGGAATGAATATCATAGAGGTGGAGGGAGGAAGGAGATAGTCTGATCCTCTCCTCACAGCCCAACATTTTCAGGGTTCCTCGATCCTCCTTCTCTTCTCTTCTTTTTTCTACCTCCTTTTGAGAATCGAGATTTCCCATCCATCAGCGATCCCAGACTCAGGCAGGGGCTTGAGCTTACCACTATTTTCTCACCTTGTGACTCAAGAAGATAGAGCAGAGTGAAATCACCAGGGATCTCTGCACAAAAGAAACGCAGAAGCCTCTTGGAAAATCACTCATCCCAAGAGAACAAAGAGTCAATAGCAAAAGTGTGTTTCAAAGATAACAGGTGAGCTTTGAAATGAGGGGTCATTCTGAGCACAGCACACATCCTGCATCAGAACTGCTCCCTTGTTCAGTCATTGTGGATTCACCCTGAGTCTCCAGACAAAGAGGCTCTAATAAACCACAATTGTTTCTGTAAAATTTCCGAGGACTGCTGAAAGCACAAAGGATCGGAGGTTCTGTGACGGTGAAAGAGAAGCTGGCATTAGCAGAGGCGCTGATGGCCGTGGACGCTTCATTCCGGTGACCATGGGGGTGACATGGCGGCCCCCATCCACACTCTTGACAGACAGCATTGGTTGCTACTCCAGCAGCAGTGCCCTCGAGAGACAGCCGAGGTGGAAAGAGTTCCTGTGGGGGTCTCTGATGGCAATCACATTCCTCCCCACAGAGCCCCAGAGCAGGAGAGGAGAGAGATGGCACGCACTCCCACAGCACCAGAGAGGCACCAGCAGGACGCGAGGCTGGGGGCATGTCCCCTGGAAGGCCCAGCACTCTGGAGAGATGACTCAAGCAGCGGGAACAGGCAAGCCAGCCAAACACTCGCCTGGTATCTTTGGGTTGTCACTGGTGTCTTTTTCCTCTTTTTCAGAGATATAAATATAGTTTGATAATTTTCTGATGATAAAAGTAAAACTTCCTTTAGAAAGGCTGGAAACTTCAACAACACCAAAAGGAAAGACGACTGTCACTCAAGCCACTGTTCAGAGCTGACCACTGCTGGAGTTGCAGTGCATTTCCTTCAGGCTTTTCTGTGTTATGGATATTTTTACATTGTTGGGAACATGCTGGATGTCCACTTCCATGTCTGTCTTTTTTCCAGCTCACATTGAGGTCATCCAAGAAGCTGATGTTACAAGACTTGCCATGACCGCTGCGTACCCAGCTCCATGAGGGGTGGAGGGAGTAGAGTTACTATTCTTATAACTTAAGCTGGCTCCTAATTGATACTTAGAGGTCACTGTATCCTACTTCCCCACCTCAGTTACGAAAACATATTAAGTTCAAGTCTTTCCCCTTAGGATGAGGGAAAGTAAAGCCAAGATAGCTTGCCTTCCTTGAAGCGCACTAGGAGACAAAGGAGGACCCAGGATCCTTCCCTTACCCAGACGATCACCACGCGAAGTCTCCCCTGGGAACGGCCTGGAACATATACAGTGTAAATAAAGACCTAAGGAGGAAATCAAAGTCTAGCTCTCTATGATATATTAGAAGAATGCAAAATATTAGACCTAAGGCATTTGTATTGAATCTCTCACATTCCATTATTGGTATTTGAAGCTCCTTTTCTTGTTCTTTATGTCTTTTTTTTTTTTTTTTGGACAGGATGTTAATCCTAAATCAAGATTGTAAAACTAAACCATTTAAAATATATGCATGCTTAGCAAAAGGATCCCAGGGTTTAAGAATCATTTTTAAAATTAGATTTTTCAATTTGATTCAATAAACATGTATTGAATATCAGCCCTGGAGTCTCCAACTCCATTCATTTGTAGGTACTAAAGGCCCCCAAGAGGCAAGCCCACTCTAGACCAACCCCAGTTAATCCAGCCTCCAACCATTAATACACATATTTTCATTAAGTGCTTCCTATTTGCTGGGGGCACTGGGCAAAGAGTTGTTTGGGCTCTGTATATAATATGAACATAATCAACACACATTTCCCTCTTTACTGTAGACAAGAAATGTTTCACTTTCCTTTTAACTCTCCTGTATGTATATATGTATAAATGTATAATTTGCCTATACACACATACATTCTATAAATACATGATGGTAAATGGCACCTAGAGTATGGCTCAGTGTTGGGACGTGATAAGAAATACAGGAGACTTGATCACCCTGAGTGCTCACTGCCCACCTAAGGAAGACAGTCACTACTGATCCTAGCTGACTGACACTTGTGGGTTTGTGGGGCCAAAGTCAAGTTTTTCAAGAAAACATAAAACCTGATTTTCTTTTTTTTATTTGTACCATTATTTTTTTTCCTCTCTTATCTAAAATGCTTAGTTTTAAAAAGTGAATTGGGGTAAATTGGAGGGAGAGATGAGCCATGAGAGACTGTGGACTCTGAGAAACAAACTGAAGGTTTTGGAGGGGCGGGGGGTGGAGGGTTGGGTGAGCCTGGTGGTGGGTATTAAGGAGGGCACTGATTGCATGGAGAACTGGGTGTCGTACATAAACAGTGAATCCTGGAACACTGAAAAAATAAAATAAAATTTAAAAAGCTGATTTTCTAATTTAAATCTTCCTTTTCTAAAAATTCAGATTCTAAAAATCTCACTAGCACTCTCCAAATCTTAAGAAATCTCTGGCCCACTCAGCGAGATCCAGGGGCCAATATTGCAGGATCTAAGTCCTAATCTGGTCAGAACTCATCAAGAGATCCTGAGATCTCGGGCCCAGCAGGGAGATTCACCCGGAAAATCTCATGTGATTTTAGTCCAAGCGTCGGAAGAACTCACTGAAATCTCCTGGGATCTCAGGCCAGTCTGTGAGAAGCCAGCATCTAACTTCACATAACCTCAGTCCAAACCTCAGGTGATCTTGGGCCCAGTGAGTGAGATCCAGGGGACAAATCTCAGGTGATCTAAAGCCAATTTTCAGGAGAACTCACCCAAAGTCACTGAGTTATCAAGTCCAGACAGCAAGAACCAGGGTAAAAACCTGTGCGCTTTCAGTCCGAATCTCAGAAGAAGAAACTACATCTTGTGAAATCTTGGGCCCCCTCTGCAAGATCCAGGGGCAAATCACTCCTGATTGTAGTCTACATCTCGGGAGAACTCATCCCTCTCTCCTGAGACCTTGGGTCCGGTCAGCAAGATCGAGGGGCAAATCTAGTTGGACCGCAGTTCAGATATGGGGACACCTGATCCAAATCTCATGAGATCTCCGGCTGTGGCTGGGAGATTCAGGTCACATGTCTCGGGATATCTGTCCAAATCTCGGTAGAACTATCCAAATCTCCCGAGATTTCAGGACCAGTAGGCCATATCCAGGGGCACATCTCAGCTACAAATCATACCCGTGCCCGCCAATGTAAGACTAAGTAAATCATGACACACCCATGCATGAGAATTCTGTCATTATTTTAAAATTGAAGCAGCATTATATGGAGTGATTTCACTGATAGATTGCCAAGTACAGAACATTATATAAATAAGTTGCCATTTGTGTAAAATAAATAAATAAAAGGATGCATGCATATATAATTGCCTGTGCCTCAAGATGGCCAAGGGCCACCGACTCTCCCTCAGACTTGGATGAGAGAAAGACAAAAATCTGTATGACTCTGGATTCAAGGCTTTTGGCCACTCTGCCACGACCTTGAGGCAGTTATTAGGACCACCACACTTGTCCCCTACCATTATCTTCCAGTCCCTGTTTCCAGACGGGCATTCTGATTTCTGAGTGTGGCTCCAGGCCAGCCCTAACCAGCTAACAGAAGCTGTGATCACCAGACTTTATCATTTCTCCTTCCCTGAGCAGGATTCTGCCTCTGGCCTTCCCTAGCCACTCCTTTCCTTGCCACTAAATATTGCCCACCCAGAATGAGCCCTTCCTTTGCCATACTTCCATGGGCATCAAGGAATGGGCTACTCTCTCCTTCTTCTGAACCAAGTCCTCTATGGCCTAATTAAAGCACCATGCCAAGGTGGCAAGGGTAGGCCCTGGGGCACAAGAACCTCATTATTTAAAGGGTCAAATAAATCTTACAAATGCTGCATACATGTACATATTCATAACCATGTTAGCATAATAATGACTCTGAAGACTGTCGTGCAGAAAGATGGTGGCCCTTTTATATCCCACAGTTGTCCAGGATGATTCGACTAATGAATCTTCCCTCTTTGCTATATGCTTGTGGACATTGTGCAAAACTAGTGTTTTCCAAGTGGAATACACTTGGGAAAATCTATCCCAACCCAAGTCTAGCTTCCATTCTTCCCTCCAGCTTGCCCCTCATAAAGGAGACTCCAATAAACTTCCCCAACAAAGCCCTAAGGGTTATGACAAACCACACACACACAAGAGATGAAATAAAAGAAGGAGAGAAACCCAATAAGGAAGGAAAACTCAAAATTAAATGTCTAATTCTATGATTTGGTGGTTATGGTCATCTTGGACAGAAAAAGTTAACCTGATAGTGGAACAAGTAATAAATCAGAAACTAGAAGGCAAGCAGGTGGGAGAACAGACAGGAAATGTTGAAGGTCACAGAAGGCAATGGGTTATAAATCAGAAACTAAGAGAACACAAATGCCTGAGACGAGGTCAAGGTCAGTGGTTCCACTCTAGGTAGCCCATCAGAAACCATTAAAAAGCCGCTGGTATTAGATGGTTATAGACTCTTCCCCAACAGAAGCTTCAAAGATTATTACTTCAGGTTTGATGGGAATCCACAGAGGCCATTACGCATGTCGTATATCTAAGGGGAGCCATTAAGAAGGCAGATGCTATAGGTTTAGATATTTATTGCCACAATGTTTTGGCAGACTTCTTTTAGCAATATTTTTGTATCAAGATGATCTAGAAGTAGGTTATATTCCTAATTCATGTGAAGGTGCCATATGAGCTAGCAGCAACCCCTCCCAAAAGGCCTACTCAGTCCACAGAAGGCCATGGGCATATGGCAGGATGCTAGCTGTTAAAATCAGGTGACCTGCGCTCTACACTTGGCCCCACTGGACAGTTTTCTTCACTCTTCTAGGTCTGAATGTCCTCAATGACTGAATGAAAATTGGTTCTGGAGGATCTTTTAGTTATCTGAATATACTGCATACATTATCATCTCAGATTTTTGCTTCTATTTGTAAAGAATGATTGTCCTTCACTCATCACCAGGCTGACCCTCCAAATCCTTCAGATCTCAGCATAAATGATAAATATTCTGGAAGGTCTTCACTTCTACCATGGTTAGGTCCCCTACCGAAAGCTTCATAGGCCATCTATCATCCACCACCATTATTCACAACAGATTTTACCATAATCACTTCAGTATTTGTTTTTTCCAGTAGACTTTAAACTCCAACAGGACAAAAAACATCTCTCTTGTTCAGGGCTGTCTCCTCACTGCCGAGCATACAGAAGGAACTCAACAAATACTTGTTAGACAAAGACATGAATGAGCTCAAAATTTATTTGGAACCAAAAGTTTCATTTTTAAGGATTTTTTTCCCCAGAACTAGTATATCTGTTCCTTTATCAAAGCAAGTCAAATTCACTTTTCTCACACTTAAGAAAGTCAATTCTTAAATCCTGATTTCTTATCTCTATTTTTAAATCAACATATAATGTATTATTTGCGCCGGGGTACAGGTCTGTGTATCATCAGGCTTACACATTTTACAGCACTCACCATAGCACACACCCTCCCCAATGTCCATAAAACCCAGCCATCCACTTATCTCTATTTTTCTAAGAATAAAGCGCTATATAGGTACGAATATATTCCTGTAAAATTGTATATGTTTCGAGAATGTGACAATTAGTTTCTATCTTAATTGTACTCAGCAACTCAAATGGAATGGAGTCATCTTACAAAGAAACACCTCCTATCCCAGTTTACCTGTTTAGTCCATTCAGATTAATCAGGACTATTTTTACTTGAAAGGATTAGGATCTTGATGTTAAAGAGGGAGGAGTATTGAGGAGAGCTCTCTCACTATTGATATAGAAATATTTCAATCATTTTTTTCAGTGAATAAGCAAGATTGAGAATGCTCCTCTATGGCTTCACCCCTCTTCCCCCAGAGGTCTCTGTGCTTGGTGCTTCCTGTGTATGGGGAAGCCAGAAATGATCCTGTCCGACTAGCAGGGAGTAGAAAGATGAGATCGCCTAGATTTTAGTGGGAGCAGGACAGTGCTCAAGGGAGATGGTGGATAGCCTTGCAGGAGGGAGAATTCATCACTCAGGATCAAGAATCTCAGCACGTGGATTTAAATCCTAGCTCTGCTGCAACTAGCTGGGGAAACTTACGTAAGTTACTTAACATGGTGCCTAGTCCCCTCATCTGTAAAATGGGAACAGTTTGGGTAAATAAATATTAGGATAACTGCATACAGCTAAAACAAGTCAATGGATTCAAGCGCTTGGAAAAATGCCCATCACACCAAGTACTCAATCTAGGTCAGACAGGACTTTTATTGTATTGGCTCTCCGTTTATTGGGCAGGGACCAGGAGGGAGTTGTTTTCGTAAGTTCCAAGGTGCACCAAGGTTCTTCAGCCTCATCGGAGGCAATTGACAAAAACTGAAATAGTAAAAATTTCTTTGGTTGGGAGCACCCAAAAGAGCTGAGATCATTTATAGGCCAGACAAGACTCACTTGGGATTCACCACATTCTCTGACTGGTGTGGGCAGTGGCAGCAAGGGAGAAGACAGAAGGTGGGGGGAAACACCAGTACCACAGGGAGGGTGACAGAATGACGGAACGGCAGCCAAGGAGCAGATATGGGGAATGCTAGGAGACAAGGATCATGGAGGGAGACAAAGCCTCCCTGGTCAGATGTCTCTAGGCTTTCCTTTTCAGGTGCCTTCTGGAGAATAGAATAGAAGGTGCCCCATGACCGGAGGCATCCACAGCCTAAAACCTGTATAGCTCTCCCCCAGTTCTTTAACTTGTCAGGGAGAATCCTCATTGGACAACACAGAGGCACGGAGCTGGTTGTTCAAAAAGTAAGTTTATCCATCAATAAGTCACTTGTTAGCCTACTATTCTTGCTTTATAGTCTTGTACCATTTCCTGCCATTAAATATCAGAAACTAATTTTTGCCTAAAATTGTAAAAAGCTTTAAACTTCTGCATTTTTAAAAGTTTTTATTTAAATTCCAGTTAGTTGGGGTGCCTGGGTGGCTCAGTCAGTTAAAGGTCCCACTCTGGATTTTGGCTTAGGTCATGATCTCAGGGTCATGAGATTGAGCCCCGTGTTGGGCTCTACACTGGGTGTGGGCCTGCTTAAGATTCTCTCTCTCCGTCTCCCTTGGCTCCTCCTCCCACTCTCTCTAAAAAAAAAAAAATAGTAAATTCCAGTTAGTTAATATACTACATAATGTTAATTTCAAGTGTACAATATAGTGATTTAACCCTTCCATACAATACCCAGTGCTCATCACTGGGATTAAGGGCACTCCTTAATCCCACCACCTTTGTAACCCACTGCCCCCACCTACCTCCCCTCTGGTAACCATCAGTTTCTTCTCTAGAGTTAAGAGTTTGTTTCTTGGTTTGCCTCTCTCTCTTTTTCCCCTTTGACCATCTGTTTTGTTCCTTAAATTCCACATAAGAGTGAAATCGTATGGTATTTTTCTTTCTCTGACTTATTTTGCTTAGTGTAATGCTCTCTAGCTCCATCCACATCATTGCAAATGGCAGGATTTCATTCTTTCTATGGCTGAGTAATATTCCATTATATATATATACACATATATATATATATATACACACCATATCTTCTTTATCCATTCATCAGTTGATGGACACTTGGGTTGTTTCCATAGTTTAGCTCTTGTAGATAATGCTGCCTTAAACATTGGGGTGCATGTATCCCTTTGAATTAATATTTTTATATTCTTTGGGTAAATACTTAGTACCATGATTGCTGCATCATAGTGTAGTTCTTTTTCACTTTCTGAGAACCCTCCATGCTCTTCTCCACAGTGGCTGCACCAGTTTGCATGCCAAATAACAGTGCATGAGGGTTCCCCTTTCTCCACATCCTCTCCTCCCACAGCTGTTGTTTCTTGTATTGTTGATTTTAGCCATTCTGACAGATGTGAAGTGAGACCTCATTGTGGTTTTTTTTTTAAGATTTTATTTATTCATTTGACAGAGATCACAAGTAGGCAGAGAGGCAGGCGGGGGTGTAGGGGGGAAGCAGGCTCCCCGCTGAGCAGAGAGCCCGATGTGGGGCTCGATCCCAGGACCCTGGGATCATGACCTGAGCTGAAGGCAGAGGCTTTAACCTACTGAGCCACCCAGGCGCCCCTCATTGTGGTTTTTGATGAGGGAAACAAAGGCAAGAGAAATGCATCTTAAGTTAAATCTCCTTAGAGTTTGTACCCACTGATAGATACCTGAACCATGCAGGGCGTGACCTTCCTCAAGGAACTCATGGCTGCCTTAGTGCCTTAAGATTTATGTTTTATTAAAGACAAAAAGTAGCCTTATCTTAAGAGCAGCTAGCCCCTCAGGGTCCTGAAAGCCTTGCTTCCAAATTCCTCAGAGACTTACACTCTCCCTAACTCCCACTAATTAAAAAGTATATTATTAGTCACTCCTCACAATCCCCGTGCAGCTCTTTCTGCCCACGGGTACTGTCCCCACGCTATAATGAAATCACCTTTTTGCACCAAGATCATGTCAAGGATTCTTTCTTGGCCATTTGCTCACAAACCCAAAAACTCAAATTCCATCAGTTTTGATCTGCATTTCCCTGATGATCAGTGACGCTGAGCATCTTCTCATGTGTCTGTTGGCCATCTGGACGTCTTCTTTGGAGAAAGGTCTATTCGTGTCTTCTGCCCATTTTTAGTTGGATTATTTTCTGGGTGTTGAGTTTGATAAGTTCTTTATATATTTTGGATACTAACCCTTTATCAGATACGTCATCTGCAAATATCTTCCCCGTTCTGTAGATTGCCTTTTAGTTTTGTTGATTATTTTGTTCACTGTGCAGAAGGATTTATTTTGGTGAAGTCCCAATAGTTTATTTTTGCCTTTGTTTCCCTTGCCTCAGGAGCATATCCAGAAAGAGGATGCTATAGCCGATGTCAAAGAGGTCGCTGCCTGGGTCCTCCTATAGAATTGTTATGGTTTCAGGTCTCACATTTAGGTCTGTAATCCATTTTGAATTTATTTGTTTGTGTTTGGTGTAAGAAAGTGATCCAGTTTTCCCAACACCATTTGTCGAAGAGACATTCTTTTTTTCCCATTGGATATTCTTTCCTGCTTTGTTGAAGATTAATTGACCAAATAGTTATGGATTTATTTCTGGGCTCTGTATTCTGTTGCATTGACCTACATGTCTGTTTTTGTGCCAGTACCACACTGTCTTCATCAGTACAGCTTTGTAATATAACTTGAAGTCTGGAATTGTGATGCTTCCAACTTTTTCTTTTTCAAGGTTGCCTTGGCTATTCAGGGTCTTTGGTGGTTCCATAAAAATTTTAGGATTGCTTGTTCTAGCTCTGTGAAAAATGCTGTTGGTATTTTAATCGGGATTGCTTTAAGTGCATAGATTGCTTTGGGTAGAATAGACATTTTAAGAATATTTTTCTTCCAATCCATGAGCATGGAATGTCTTTCCATTTCTTTGTGTCACCTTCAATTTCTTTCATCAGTGTTTTAGAATTTTTAGAGTACAGGTCTTTCACCACTTTGGTTAGGTTTATTCCTAGGTATCTCCACACACCAATAATGAAGCAGTAGAAAGAGAAATTAAGGAAGCAATCTTATTTACAATTGCACCAAATATACTTCTGCATTTAGAGACTACTGATTTATCACTAAGTTGTCAGGAGTGATAGATAGATACAGATATAGATAGATCTCTCGATATATAGATATATAGATGTCTATATATATACATACATCTCTCAAGAGGTCATTTAGAAGAGGAAGACATCATTAACTTCATTTATACCTGTTGGCTTATTATAATCTGGTTGTTCCTTTCACAAAGCATCTGTGACATTGTTGGAACTTGTCAGTAAGTCCGTTGGCAGCAGGATCTACCTCTAATCTTTGCCGGGCACTGGCTTCTTACTGCCCTGTATTCTCACCCATCTCCACATGCTGTAACTGAAAAACTGTGGCTGGGCTTGCTTATGTAATTAGAGTTGTGCCTCTTTGCCAGGTGGTTTCTCCCTCCTCTACTAATTAGTCCAGTTCTCCCTTGAAGGCACTTAGGAACTATCAGTTAAGTCAAATGAAAACAACAGGATGGGTGATGTCAGTTTCTGAAACTGTTGATTACTTTCCATGTTATATCATATGGTCATTAGGATTACTCCGCACTTCTGGGTAAACTGTTCAGTTAGTCATTAGCTCAATGCAGACACATCAAGGCTTGTTCTGGTTAACTAACCTTTTAAGCCATGTGACACAGAAAAACAAGTCCTTCTTCAAGAGGTGTTAAACTGAAAAGCATACTAAGACCTTACTTTCCTGGTGGCTTTTATAGCCATTTTTCTCACAACACAACAATTCCAAGACAAGGAGTGGAACAAAAAACAACAAAAATAATGGTATCTTGCGTATCTCTTAAGAAGCTAGAGTCAAATTTTGCAAATATATTCCTGGCCCATTTTTCAAGCATCCTAACAGGGCAATAACAGAATTAGCAAGTTCCTGGTAGTAACATAGGTTGTTCTAACTCTTCCAACAGAGCGAGTCCACAAGTTACCCTAGCATAGGGAAGACTCGTTTCAGATATTGGCTATGGGGCATTTGTTACGTACTCTCATCTCCTTCTCCAAGGGTTCTCAGAAACTGTGGTCCAGGGACCAGCAACATCGGTATCACTGGGGAACTTGTTACAGGCAAATTTTTGGGACTCACTCCAGACACAATAAATCAGAGACCGTGCAAGTAGTAGGCAGTAATCTAAGTCTTAACAAAATGTAAGTTGGCTAGCTGAATGTCCATAAAAAATACCGAATCAGGGCACCTGGGTGGCTCAGTGGGTTAAAGCCTCTGCCTTCGGCTCAGGTCATGATCCTAGGTCCTGGGATCGAGCCCCGCATCGGGCTCTCTGCTCAGCAGGGAGCCTGCTTCCTCCTCTCTCTCTGCCTGCTTCTCTGCCTACTTGTGATCTCTGTCTGTCAAAATAATAAATAAAATCTTTTAAAAAATACCGAATCATTGTGTTATATACCTGAAACTAATATATTATTGTGTGTTAGTTATATCTCCTCAATAAAAAATAGAGTAAGATGAAAACAAACAAACTCTCTGGGTGATTCTGGTGCATCTCCCTCAGATGGAGCTCCACTGTCAATCACATGGCCAAGCAGACATGGGCAAAGCCAGATTATAGAGATTCTGGTGGAATCCTTAAAACTCACCCTGTTTCTGTGAGTCTTAGATCACAGAAAACAGTGTTAGGATCATTGTTAGTTCTATGAAGAAAAGGAAGAAGGAAAAAATGCGCCAATTTCCTGGTAAATTTCCCCATTGGTTTTAACAATCTTTACCATATGCAAAGCATAATGTTCTCAAAGATTAAATACCACTCTTGGGACTTAAAGAAAAGAGGAATAGAAGACCATACTTGGGAAAAGAAATTTCTCTCTTTCCTGCTATGGAAGAAATATAACACTCATTAGGTCATTCCAAAATCTATTACATTGGTTTCTAAGACAAAGAAAACTTTTAAGACAGAGTGGCCAAGATGAATCAGAATACCTTTCTGTAGTGATTTTTCCAGTGCTGTCACACAACTTCTATCATGAAATTTTTCCTAAGGAGATTAACCTAATTACTAAAGTTCTCTTTACTCCAGTCACAAAGGAAGGGGAGAGGATTTCAGGTGAAATTGCCTTGAAATCAGAGCCCCAGACTTGTGCACATTCCTCACATTTGTAGCATTCTTGAGGCCATCAGACCACCCCTAATGACAAAGAAAAGAAGACTGTCTGGAGGCACAAAGAGCAATTATTAAAGCCACTTCCAAGTGGATATCTCAGGAAAACACATTTCTTTATAGCCACTATGTGACAGTAAGGATAAGGGAGGGCATGCTGGCTAATAATGGAAGAGCATGAACTGAGCAAACTCCTTCCTAAACTTATCAGCAGGAGAAGACTTCAAGGGGATGGAGATGCTTGGACACTGAGGTCATCTGAGCTCAATCAGCCACCCTACCACCTCCTGGTCCTGTCTAAATCCAGCTGCTTATTTGGATTAGCTCTGCCACCTTACAATAGATGCTTTAAGGAAATCAAAATAATTTCATGTGCTAAGTGAAATTATATGACTAGGACTAGCTGGGCAAGTCAGTGTGGAGGCATGGCCACTTTGTTCATTAGCATTGACCTTGGTCAAATTATTAAATCCCTTATTGCTCCAGTGACCTCATAAGCCCAGTGGGAATAGTATCACCAACTCATTACTGGATGACTGCTGAAAGAAATGGATGACAAGAGTTGGGCACTGCTGTACTGTATTCTATAATTTTCTACGTATTTTAATTTTTACCTTCAAGAACAAATTAGAAATAGTCCATATTCCAAGCTCCCATCACTGAACTCGAATGAGGAAATCACTGAGTCAGTAGACAGGCATCATATTTTGCCTAACATTGAACATTAAAAGGAGACCAATCAAATATTTCTATTAACACAAGAGCTTTTCTGCATTCAGTGTGTGTGTGTGCACGTGTGTGTCTAGGCAAGAATACTTTAAGCCAACTACAAAACTACAAGGCTGGAGTGTCAACAGCACCTAGGAGTCTGAGAAGTCTGAGATAAGCAAGAGTGACATAAACACCATCAGCTCAATTCTGAATCAACTGATTCTATTTGAATAAATATTCTGTAGCTATCTAGTAAGCTAAGTCTTCAAATGAGGAAGTCGCTGAGCCAGTAGGGTAGATGCCATGTTCTTGGCCATCAAGGTGGCCCTGTGGTCACTGTCTGCCTACTAATGGCACTTCTGGGAGCTACCTCTGAACCTCTCCCTAAACAGCTCCAGTCCTTCAGGCTTAACCAGCTGGGGTTGCTGTGCCATGGCCCAAGGGCAGGCCAATTAAGATTCATTATGTCACATCAAGGGAAGAATTCCAAACACTGGGCCCTCCACCAAGAATGCAGTATCCTCGCCCTCCCACTTCAAGCCCTGAGATGTTTTCAGTAAAAATAACCTTAGCTAATCATAACTGCTAGGGAGGATAGAGATAATCTCAGTGAGGTCACAAGGAGCTAAAAAAGTCTTTAGAGATCAAAGAGGTACACTGAGAAGGGGTCAGAAAATTCAGGATGTAATGACTCATTTTATATCCTTCTGTTCTTTCTGACCCTCAGAGGGGGCTGGGATGCTGTGCTGGGATTGGGGGTGGGGGCGGTTGATGGTCAAGCCTTACATTGAATCAATTCCTGGTTCCATGCTGAAAAGAAACCTCATTTTACTGTCCCAAATAAATTAGTAGTATGCACCTAATTAACGCTCAAAACAGAAAGTCATCATCGTGACAGACTTGTAAAAGGCAGTTGCAGGAAACTGCACAGAATAAGCAGAATAAATATGACCGGAGTGAACTGGATGCTTTATGCAACGACCACCTGACACTCCAACTTCCTTTCAAATTTCACTTTTTCTCCCCTCTCTTTTTTTGCCAGATGAATGTACTTCCAGCTGGACTCAGGAGAAGCAATGGTGTCAAACAACGACTTGCTAAGAAATACACACCTGTCATAAATGCAAGACGCTCTCAGGGGATATATTGAATTGCGTTCCCTGCTTCCTATGAAAAGGTGCAATGAAAAAGTGAATTAACTATCAACTACCAGATGTTTCTAGCATCTCTATTAGTTTGGGAAAGATGAAACAATCGCTGCATTGTACAGATGTATACCTCACATAAACATAAGCATTTAGGATGTGGGAAGAAGGCTCAACTAAATGTGTCTTGAGAATAATTGATCTTTTCTTTTTGGCAATGCTTCATAATAACAGGAAGAAATCTTTTCTTCTCCTTGGATTGACACATTTTACACCAACACAAAGAATAAATGGACATTTTTCTAAGGGTACGGTCATACGGATATGCATTTTTAGCTTCATTTTGCTTCACTGCAGCAATTACAATTGTCTTCAACTTCCAGGTGATTCTCATACATGTACATTTCATTATTTGAAAGCTTTCTAGTTATAGAAAGTTCTCAGTACTATAAATCCCATTCTCCAAATAACAAAAGTGTATTCCAGGGAGGAGAGATGATGTGGTCAATGATGTGGGAACTACAGAGCTGTCCACACTTTAAAAATATTAAGGAAAAATATATACAAAATATTTGGGTTACTTTTGACTTCACAACTCAATGCCAGTGTTCAAGCATATGCAGCTGTGATCAATATGTGTCATTCAAGAAAAGGGACAGGAGTATACTGTGGCGACAGCTTCAATTTCTGCCTGTGGCTCCATATTATTGTGTCTCTAAAGTGATTGTGCTTTGAATTTAGCCTCTGTCATCTCAGTTCCAGAGGAGAACCGCGGAATGGAAAGCAGAGGGGGGACACCATTTTGTGCCAAGCACGACAGGGCTCACAAACAGGCTTTACTCAGATTTGGCTCATATGCCAAATCTGATGGAGTTTCCCTAGTGGCTGCCTAGGCCCTTTCTGAAGGATTCTGAGATGGTATCTGGGTTTAGGCAGACAGAAGGTAGGAGACTATTCACAACATTTGCCCGAACTCCAGAATGAGAGGGTGTCAGCTCACGAGCAGAAATTTTCCAGCTTGGGGCTTGGTAGCCGTTAGGAGAGCGGGCTCTGTGATCAACCAGACCTCAGCTGAAAAGCACAAGCTCAGACACATTGGGAAATGTACTTAACCGCCCTAAGATCGTTTCCTCTTCTCTTGAGTAGGGCTCATAGTAAAAACTACCCAAAAGGGCTATTGTAAAGATCAAATGAGATAATGTATATAAAGAGTTTTGCCCATTTCCTGTCCCAGAGTTAAGAGCTACAAGAATGACAACTCTGGCCGTGGCCGTAACAGAAGCCTGCACAATAGTACTGGTAGCAGCAGTTGTTTAAGGACATAGACCCGACATCTTTCTGGTATGGACTAGAGGCCAAAACTCATGCTAAAGAGAGAGAGGGAAAGCGTGTGAGTGAGAGAGATGTTCTGACCAGCCAAGTAAACTGGAACTGAAAACCATCACTGGAGATCATGGCCCAAATGTAACCATCCTTTGACGGAAGTGACCCCCTGAGCCTCCGAGGTCTACCCGTCTCTCTTGGGTGCTCCTAGTATGTGGCATGTGTCCCATCTATTGGACTAAAATGGTGCCAGTACTCCTGAGGTAAAGGGTATGGTTTAAACGGACTGAAATGAGTACCAGTTAAGAAGTAAGGCAGTGATAGGTGGTAAGGGGCTACCAAAAGTCTTTAAGAGGAAGAGAAAACAGAAACAGAGGGAAAGCCACCATCCCTTGAGATGATCCCTCATATCCCTGGTACTGGCTCTTAGGATACCATTTTTTGAGCAGGACCCAAATGCGACTTATCAGGTGACTTGAAGAGTTGAGAGCATGCGTGGATGAGTAAACAAAGAGGAACTGGTGAGCAGCTGGATACTAGAGCCCCTAAATGTGACAGAGCAGGTTGGAGGGGATCAAAGATTGTGGGTATTTTATAAACGCTGTTCACCCCAGTAGAAGTAGGGCTCAATTTGTGAGAGAAATAATGGCGACCTTCCAGACCAACAGTGAAAAAAGAACAAATTCAGAGGGGGAGTTTAAAAGCATTTTAAAGAACACTCTTGGTGGCATAATAAAGGAATGGCAGCTTACAGATCATAGATGTTTATTCCTGGAATAAACCTTTGAGATCATTTACTCTAACCTCATTATTTATGGATAAAGAAATACATATCTTATGGACAATAGACCTGTGGAAATAATGCATTAAAACTGGAGTTATTATGGGACGCCTGGGTGGCTCAGTTGGTTAAGCGGCTGCCTTCGGCTCAGGTCATGATCCCAGCGTCCTGGGATCGAGTCCCACATCGGGCTCCTTGCTCGGCGGGGAGCCTGCTTCTCCCTCTGCCTCTGCCTGCCACTCTGTCTGCCTGTGCTCGCTCTCTCTCCCTCTCTCTCTGACAAATAAATAAATAAAAAAATTAAAAAAAAAACTGGAGTTATTATACTAGAAAGAGGAAGAGAGTCCAGAAATGGACACGCAGAATTTGGAGTGGTCTAGGCTCATGCAGTAACTGAAATCATATATGATGATACACTTCGCCCTAGCAGAGGGAAGAGATGCATTTCAGCCTCCAAGCAAAGCATGTAGAGAGTGGCACACCCACAGTGAAATGGCCAAATGGACACCACCCAAGCACAGATAACTCTACAGTCCAAACCATGTGAATAAGTAGAGAAAGTTGGATATTTGTATTTCACGTGTTTTGGCACATCAGCTGAACTCTAATTATTTTTTACTCTTGGGATGACTCTTTCTGCTTTTCAAATATTGCTAAGGAAATAAAGGCAGATTCAAAATGTACACAGTGTGATACTGCTTGGCTAAAAACTGTAAATATATAAACGAAAAAGAATATAAGAAAGGTTTAAAAGGATTGCTGGTAAGCACTGAAAACACGCGATCTGAGGTGAATCAAATACTTATATACTACAGATTTGCAAAACCAATTGATCATTCTTGAAAGCAAACACCTATGGGTTAAAATTGTTTCAATATTAAATAATGTGGCTCTAGAATCTCAGGATTTTCCAACAAAAATCATGAAATATGTATACAAAGAGGAGGGAGATATAAAAACAAGCTAATGACGTCATCTTATGTGGGATTCAAATAATTGTATTTCCTCTATGAAATCAAAAATTAGCGATAGCTATTTTTTTTAATTTAATGTGAACTATTATAATGAAAATATATTCAGTGTTTCTAGAGGAAAATGGCCCAGAAATTAATACTAATAGTTACAAACACTTGCTATGTACCAGGCACATTCAAGATATTCATTTCTAGATCCCTCTTAATAACACCGTAACTGGGTAGTACTTTATGCCCATTTTATACAGTTTATAATGAGGACATTTAGGTACAAAGGATTTAAGAGCTGGGGTACCTGGGTGGCCTGGTTGGTTAAGTGGCCTATTCTTGATTTCGGCTCAGGTCATGATCTCAGGGTCCTGGGATTGAGCCCTGAGCTGGGACCCATGTTCAACAGGAAGTCTGCTTGAGGATTCTTTCTTTCCCTCTGCCCCTCCTCTCTCTCTAATAAATAAATAAATCTTTTTTAAAGATTTTATTTATTTATTTGGCAGAGAGATCACAAGTAGGCAGAGAGGCAGGCAGAGTGCAGGGGGAAGCAGGCTCCCTGCTGAGCAGAGAGCCCAATGCGGGGCTGGATCCCAGGACCCTGAGATCATGACCTGAGCCGAAGGCAGAGGCCCAACCCACTGAGCCACCCAGGTGCCCAAATAAATAAATCTTCAAAAAAAAAAGAATGTAAGCACTATTGATTCTTGAAATGTTGAAATGGATCCAAGCTCAGGCAAGCATATGCCTGAGCTAGTGGTCTTAACATTCTACACATACATCAAAAGATGGAAACCAACAGGAACAATGGAAAAAAAATTCTTCAAAAAGCATAAACCAAAATGTTAGAAGATCAAAAATAAAAGTACAAAAATAGTAGCGCCTGGGTGGCTCAGTGGGTTAAGCCTCTGCCTTCGGCTCAGGTCATGATCTCAGGGTCCTGGGATCGAGCCCCACATTGGGCTCTCTGCTTAGCAGGGAGCCTGTTTCCCCCTCTCTCTCTGCCTACTTGTGATCTCTCTCTCTCTGTCAAATTAATAAATAAGATCTTAAAAAAAAGTATAAAAATAAACATAATTTGTTAGACTCATTTAAAAAATTTAAATAATAGAACTGCAGGTTATTTATAAGAGAATATATAGAATAAGATATTGACATATTAAAAATATAAAAATATATATAAAATGTTAAAAATAAAAGGATAGCAAATATGTGTCAAGCGATTAAAAGAAAAAATAGAAAACATTAAGGAGGGCACATGATGGGATGAACACTAGGTGTTACATGCAACTAATGAATCATTGAGCACTACAGCAAAAACTTATGATGTACTATATGCTGGCTAACTGAACATAAAAAATAAATTAAATTAAATTAAATTAAAAAAAGAAAATACTAAATTCAGAATATAACAGAATATAACAAAAATAATAACATTACACTGACCAAGAGCATAATCCACAATAAAATATAATAGTCCAGATCAGTGCTGAAAGAACTTTCCAGGACAATGGAAATATTCTATACTTGTGCTGTCCAATGTGGTAGACTCTAGCCAATAGTGGCTATTGAGCTCTTGAAATACAGCCAGAGTAGCAGATGGACTGAATTATTTTTAATTAATTAAAATTTAAATTAAAAAAGCCACATGTGGTGAGTGACTAGGATATTGAACAGCACATGTTTGGGTATCAGTATATATGTAGTAGATGTTACCAAAATTAAAAGGAGAGCTTATAAGGTGTATGTTTTAATGTTAGATTATAAAACAATCTTGAGGGGCATCTAGGTGACTCAGTCAGTTAAGCATCCTACTCTTGGTTTTGGCTCAGGTTGTGATCTCAAGGTTGTGGGATTGAACCCCACATTAGGTTCTGTGCTCAGTGCAGAGTCTGCTTGAGATTCTATTTCACTCTCTCCCTCTGCCCCTCCTCCCATGTGCATGCTCGCTCTCTATCTAAAAGAATTCTTTAAAAAAATAAATAAAACCATCTTGAAATATTAAATAGAAAAATAAGAATATAGATAATCTGAACAATTTAATTGCCAAAATTACCTAATAGTTACATAGTTACATAGAATAGTTACATAGAACTTTGCCCTCTACAAAGAATGTATATCCACATTAATGAATGTTTACAAATATCACCCACACTGCAAAGAAGACATCCAGATGGCCAACAGACACATGAAAAAGTGCTCAACATGACTCGACATCAGGGAAATACAAATCAAAGCCACAGTGAGATACCACCTCACACCAGTCAGAATGGCTAAAATTAACAAGCCAGGAAACAATAGATGCTGGCGAAGATGTGGAGAAAGGGGAACCCTCCTACACTGTTGGTGGGAATGCAAGCTGGTGCGGCCACTCTGGAAAACAGCATGGAGGTTCCTCAAAAAGTTGAAAATAGAGCTACCCTATGACCCAGCAATCACACTACTGGGTATTTACCCTAAAGATGCAAATGTAGTGATCCAAAGGGGCATGTGCACCCGAGTGTTTATAGCAGCATTGTCCACAAAAACCAAACTACGGAAAGAACCTAGATATCCGTCAACAGATAAATGGATAAAGAAGATGTGGTATATATATACAATGGAATACTATGCAGCCATCAAAATAAATGAAATCTTGCCATTTGCAATGACATGGATGGAACTAGAGGGTATTATGCTGAGCGAAATAAGTCAACCAGATAAAGACAATTATCATATGATCTCTCTGATATGAGGAATTTGAGAGGAAGGGCAGAGGGCTTGGGGAGTAGGGAAGTAGGGAAGGGAAAAATGAAACAAGGTGGAATTGGGAGGGAGACAAACCATAAGAGACACTTAATCTCACAAAACAAACAGGGTTGCTGGGGAATGAGGAGGTAGGGATAGGGTGGCTGGGTGATGGACATTGGGGAGGGTATGTGCTATGGTGAGTGCTGTGAAATGTGTAAGCCTGATGATTCACAGACCTGTACCCCTGGGGCAAATAATACATTATATGTTAATAAAAATAATTAAAAAAAAACAAATATCAGTCACAAAAAAACAAAACTATTTTTAGATTCTCCCAAAGTGGAAATTTTTCTGGCTACAATGCAACAAACTAGAAATTCATAACAAAATTTTAGTTAAATATACACAAAATTTAACAAGTTGCAAATTTTAAAGCATTAATCTCAATTTGTATCATATTTATAATGGAAATAAGCTCTACAATTAAAGCTAATTACAACATATCATGATACACATGCTGGGTCAAAATTATACCCAAAGGTAATTTCACAGATTTTGTTGATATTAATAGAAGAAGACAATGGAAATGAATGAGCTAACTCAATTAACAAGTAAACAAGAAGGGAGGTTGATAGGGGTGATAGGGATTAAGAAGCACACTTGTGATGAGCACTGAGTGTTGTATCAAGTGATGATTCTCTATATTGTACATGTGAAACTAATATTATGCTGTATGTTGACTAACTGAAATTTAAATAAAAACTTCAAAAAAGGAAGTAAGCAAGATAATAAGAAAAGTCAGGGAAAGGAAATAGAATAAAGTAATTATAAAACCAAATACTTGACTAATTAAAAAAATTTAAAACTACAGGGAAAACCCTCAGTCAAGTTTTAGTAAAAAAAATTAAGTATCCAACACAAAAATGTGAATAAGAGAAAGGGATATATATAACAGTATATAACCATCACAGAGATGTTTTTTAAATATTAAAATATTATTATAATTATATGCCAACATATTTAAAAGTCATAATAAATGGGTTATTTCTAGCAAACTGTAAATTACCAAACTGACAGAAGATAGAGAAAAGCTCTGATTATAACAAAAACTTTTAAAATTTCTTCTATGGTTTCAAGAATTATCTCCCCAAAGTTCCACCATGTCTACAGAGTTCTACAAATGAGTTCTACCAAATCTTCAAGAGATGGAATACTGCTGTTCTAGGAACATTTCAGTCCATAAGAAATAAGTAAACATAAGGCTGATTAAAAATCTGACAAGAACACATTACAGAGAAAATTATAGCCTAAAATATTTTAAGTCCATAAGTAAAAATCAACATCGAATAAAAGCAAATCGAAAGAGTACTAAAACAACTGCTGTATATTATTTGAATGACACACCTTGAAAACATGGTATTATCTTAGATTTACTACTAGGAACTTTATTATTTTGATTAAACATTTGAATATATCCAAGGAGAAAAACATTATTTCAAATAGGTGTTAAGGGGCTATTTTGTTAAATTCAATACTTGTTTCCAATTTTTAAAAATCCTAGAATCCAGGACTATTCCCATAACATAATAATTAACATCTCTTTAGGAAAACAGTCTCACACTTAACTGTAAGTACAAATGCATTCTCAATAGCACCACACTTTCTAAAACTGTCATAGACGCTGTAGCCCATGTACTAAGACATGAAAGCAATGAATACTTACAGCTATTCCCACTGAGAGGGAAAATTTTTACTTTGTGATTATTTTACCCACCAAGAAAGCACAGGTAAAATCTCTATGTTTTAGGTTCAAGTCATGTTTCAATGTGCTCACTGAAGAAACACTTTAAAAGGAGATTAAAACTCAAAAACTATAATCTCATATTCTATATGCTACTATTTATGTGAAATTCTAGAAAAGGCAAAATTTTCATGACAGATCTGTTGTCTGGAGCTGGGGTGGGGAGAAGGTATTCGCTCTGAAAGGGCATTGGGAAACTTTTTTATTAGGGTGGTGACAACTAATTATATATAATACCACACAATTCTTTATACTGCATACTAAACATGGGTGAATTTTGTCACATCTAAATAATACCATTTAGAAATTTATTTGTTAAAAAGAAAGAAAACCACATAAGCAGCCTGGTAGTCTCACTACTCAGACACAACCACTATTAACACATTGGTGTGTTTCTCAACATTTATCGTAGACATTTTTTCATTTGTAAACAGGATTGGGATCATATAGCCTTTTTATAGCCTGTTTTTATGACAAGAGAAGCATTTTCTCTATCACATGGTCTTCAAAATCACCATTTTCATTGGCTACCTAATATCCAATCAAGTGACAGGAATTACTTAATAGTTAAAACTATTTAATCATGCATCTATTGTTAGTCATACTAGCTGTCAGTACTTATGCAAACATTACTGAGAAGAAATTTTTCTACAAAAAGTTATTTTTTCCTTCAAAATTTAGAAATAATTTAAAGGACATATTCCGAGAAGCATAATATCGAGCCAAACAGTACAAAAATCTTTAAGGTTCTTGCCAAACTCTAGATTCTTGCCAAAAGAGCCATACTAATTCATACCACCTCCAGCAATGTTTAATGCCCTCTTCACCCCTCTAGATTTGGATACTATCATTTTTAAAATCTTAAAGACTTCCTAATGACCTCTCCCCATAGCCTTTCAGCCAAAATTAATTCCTCTAATTTCTTGTGTCAAGCTTTTCCAAAATTCTTTTTTCTTTTTTTTTCTGTCTTCATTATCCCTTTTCTCTTCCTTCTTCCCTTGTCACACCCACCCTGTTCCCTCTCTCCTCAGCAGACTGGTTTCTACTGTAACTGATGTTTTTCTTTATTGAGTGGCATGCTCGTTATAATACGAATCTGGGAAAGAAGGTTTCACCTAGGCCAAAACAGAACAAAGCATGGGAACAACAGCTCTTCCCTGGAACTTAGTGCAGAAGATAGAAGAATCAAATGCATTTCAGAGACTGGAGTGCCAGAGGCCACAGACTGCAAGACCATCTTAGGGACAGCAGATAGGGAGTCTGGGAAAGCAGAGTCAAGGAGTTGGGCTTAAAGGCTGTCATTTCCTTCCTTAAATCCTTTCCATTTTTGAAAAAAAAAAGGCAAATATCTGGGGATAGAAGAGTCACTGGGCCCTGGTGAGAAACAGGCACACAATAATCAGCTAAAGGAATAAATATATTCATAAACTGACCTTTCCAATTTGGATTCCAGGGCCAGTCACTTCATCTGCTCTCCTGGAAGCCTTCAATTTGTTCCCTCTATCCACCTCTGACAACCTCCACCTGTAGCGGTCCTTCACTCTCCCCGCACTTGGGTGTGTACTGAAGGGTGCTAAACAATTCCGTAAGTACTGTTGGTTACCATCACAAACCTATCTGCAATCAGGGTCGTTCTGTTTGGGGTTCATTTCATAAACCACCAGGAGTCCCAAGTAAATGTAGGATGAAGGGGCATGGGATGTGATGGTGGTGGTGATTTCTTACACAAGCAAATGGGGTAAGGGTCCCTCCTTCTCTTTGGATTTAGGGGCAGAGGGAGAGTGTAGAGATGATTCCAGGTAAGACAGGGCAAAATGGCAACAGCACATTAAAGGAACAGAGAGCAGTGCCTGGGTGGCTCAGTTGGTTGGGTGTCTGATTCTTGGTTTTGGCTCAGGTCCTGGCCTCAGGGTTGTAGGATTGAGCCCTCTGTTGGGCTCTGTGCTCAGCACAGAGTCTGCTAGGGATTCTCTCTCTCCCTCTCCCTTCCCCTGCTCACTCTCTCTCTCTCAAATAAACAAAAGCTTTAAATTAATAATAATAATAATAATAATAATAATAATAATAATAAAGGAACGGAGAATGTTTTCCTCCTCCCAGCATTCTCCAAGATGGAGAAATACGTGTTAGTAGGAGAGTCTGGGAAATTGAGTATTCCAAAATCATGGACAGGGAGTCAATGTACTCAAGAGCTAAAAATCTAAAAAGGGGAAGAAAGCTGACTCTAGCCTTTTGAGGCTATTGTCAATGCTGAGAGTCACTAAAAGGATAGTGACTAAAATTCCCTGGTCAGAAAACATGATTGCTGGAGCGCCTGGGTGGCTCAGTTGGTTAAGCAACTGCCTTCGGCTCAGGTCGTAATCCTGGAGTTCTGGGTTCAAGCTCCATGTCAGACTCCCTGCTCGGCGGGGAGCCTGCTTCTCCTTCTCCTTCTACCCCTCTCCCTTCTCCTGTTCTCTCTCTCAAATAAATAAAATATTAAAAAAGAAAAGAACACATGATTGCTAACTTCAATCAAGTTCTGTAAAGAAAGGTTTCTGTAGATGTGCTAAATGTTTCAAATCCTGTGAACATGTAGATTTGACTGTTCTTATTTAGATCATCTGTTGAGAGGTCAAACTAAGGTGTCTGGATTATTAGTATTACGCTGGTGTGGTTGCCTTTCCAAAAATCCTTCAGGGTAGTAATTACATAACGAAACTCCTCAGATTGTCTGCTGTCATTTACCATAAGGAATTGTTTGTGGGTTTAACTGTTTAGAAATCTGTAAACAGAAATGAAGACTGCCTGTTTTCTGCAGAGAATATCCTCTACAAAAATTCTCTTAGTGGTGTAGTGATCTGAAGGGGCACATTCACTCCAGTGTTCATAGCAGCAAGGTCCACAATAGCCAAATTATGGAAAGATCCTAGATGTCCATCAACAGATGAATGAATAAAGAAGATGTGGTATATGTATACAATGGAATACTATGCAGCCATCAAAAGAAATGAAATCTGGCCATTTGCAATGACATGGACAGAACTAGAGGGTATTATGCTGAGCAAAATAGGTCAATCAGAGAAAGACAATTATCATATGATCTCTCTAATGTGAGGAATTTGAGAAACAAGACAGAGGATCATAGGGGAAGGGAGGGAAAAATGAAACAAGATGAAACCAGAGAGGGAGACAAACCATAAGAGACTCTTCATGTCCGGAAACAAACTGAGGGTTGCTGGCGGGTAGGGGGGAGGGATAGAGTGGCTGGGTGATGGACATTGGGGAGGGTATGTGCTATGGTGAGTGCTGTGAATTGTGTAAGACTGAGGAATCACAGACCTGTACCCCTACATTATATGTTAAAAAAAAATTCTCTTGGTAGGAAATTTGTATCATAAATGAAAAACTAAGTAACAAAAAAGTTGCCACTAGAATGCCAAGGCATGTCTAACTCTCTTTTTCATAAGTGGAAGCCTCCCCTCACGGGACTCGGTCTAAGATGCAGCAGGGTGATTCAAGAGAACCTACTAGATTCAAGATGGGTCCATGATTCAATGGAGTTAATCCTTCCATGTGGCCTACCATGAAAAAGAGTCAAGCCAACCAGATTCCGGTCCCCTGGAAATTTAAATTAGCAAATGCAAAAAGAAATTGTAGATTCTCTTTCCTGCTCTTTAGAATGATCCAAAGCCTCAGCTAAAAGGCAGTGAGGCAGAAGAAGGGCCACAAGCAGGATCCCCATAGCTGTGTAGTGCATAACCTAGGTAGCCAATCTTGGCAATCTTGGCAATGAACACAGAAGTTGTGGTTAGGAGGATTACACGAGTCATAAGTAAGCTGAAGCTATGAGGTAAGGAAAAGATAGATGAGCTGGGGAAAGAGAATGAACCAGCCACAGTGGCTACAGGGGACCAGTCCACCCTGAATGCAGATAAAAGGGGTTACATTATCTACAGATAATCTAAAGAGAATAATAAAACTGGCTAAAAGCTGGTCTTGTTTTCGTTGTTACCAAGCACTTGCGATTCTAAACAACATCAGTGATAAAATACTACCAACTCCCCTGCCCCAGACTTTGGTACACCACTGGTCAATGAGTCGTGAAAGGAATAGAAATCCAGAGTGAGGGGGCACCTGGGTGGCTCAGTGGGTTAAAGCCTCTGCCTTCGGCTCAGGTCATGATCCCAGGGTCCTGGGATCGAGCCCCGCATCGGGCTCTCTGCTTCGCGGAGAGCCTGCTTCCTCCTCTCTCTGCCTGCCTCCCTGCCTACTTGTGATCTCGCTCTCTCTGTCAAATAAATAAATAAAAACCTTTAAAAAAAAAAAAAGAAATCCAGAGCGATGAGGAGAGGACCATGTGGGGTGTGCCTGAGGTAAATTAAAGAGGCTCAGTTCCTTGCAATCAAAAAGCTAAGTTAACGCCAATGGCCAGTCTCAAGACACCCACCCCTCGTGCTTCACGCTTGTTCTGTTGTATTTATTTAATGTGCATTACACCTTCTACAACCTTGACTACAATGTTTGCAAGATGAATTAGTAGCTGACATTCCAATGTATGCTGTGGGGAATATTCCAGTGAAAAGAAAATATTTTATAAGATAATACAGCCTTCATGTGGGTCAGATAAAAATAAAGCCATGGATTTCTTTTATTTTTCTTTTTTTTAAAATTTCTTTTCAGCGTAACAGAACTCATAGTTTTTGCACCACACCCAGTGCTCCATGCAATGCGTGCCCTCCACAATACCCACCACCAGGCTCCCCCAACCTCCCACCCCCCGCCCCTTCAAAACCCTCAGGCTGTTTTTCAGAGTCCATAGTCTCTCATGGTTCATCTCCCCCTCCAATTTCCGTCAACTCCCTTCTTCTCTCCATCTCCCCATGTCCTCCGTGTTATTTGTTATGCTCCGCAAAAGCCATGGATTTCTAACAATTAAAAGACTCAAGTCTGTTTGAGCATCTCTTCTGGTTTTCTTTCTGATTCTTGGTTTTGGCTCAGGTCCTGGCCTCAGGGTTATGGGATCGAACCCTCTGTTGGGCTCTGCGCTCAGCACAGAGTCTGCTAGGGATTCTCTCTCTCCCTCTCCCTTCCCCTGCTCACTCTCTCTCTCTCAAATAAACAAAATCTTTAAATTAATAATAATTAATTAAGGCTCACTGATGAGCCTTCTCCAGTTTTCTGTCTCCTTTATTGATGTCCTTCTGCCCCTTAATATGACACCGCCCCAGCCCCCAACTCAGATCTCTGCTCCTCTGTCCCTGCAGACTCTCCCGTGTTTAGTGCATCCAAGTCCATAACTCCAACTACCATTTCATTACTAATGATTCCAAATTTTAGCTGCAACACTGACTACACTAAAGGTCTCCCAACTACGCTTCTCTTTCAAGTACTTAAAATTCACTATGTCTAAAAGCAAATTCATCTTAGGACTTGCCTCTTCCACTATATTTCCCATCGCAATAAATTTCATTACCATTCACCTAGTAACTTAAATGAGAAAACTTGAGTTATCTTTATTTTCCTCATTATCCACCACTTTCAATGTCAAAAAGCTCTACTGATTCTCCCCCTAAAGACTTCACAGCCCCGCGCCCCATTCTGTTCTTCATTATAACTATCACATGAGGGCCTCATTATCTCCTGTGTGAACTACACTATCAACTTCCAAACCAGTTTTCCCATCATGAACAATTCTGCACTTCTGCCTCCTCTCACTGCCACCAGGATTCTCGCTTGAAAATATATCAAAAATATCTTTGTCACTTTTCCAATTAAAATCTTCTAGAGGTTCCGATTTCTCTGAGGCAAAGTCTGGATTAAGAGGAATTATATCCTCATTCCCCCAAAGTCTGATATCAACTTCCTTTTATTTCATCTTGTATTTCTCCCTACTCTAGCCTCACCACAAATAATCCAGTTGAAACCACCTTTGTCATATACCCAACTTGGTCTACTTCTTTTAACTCCTTTTCTTTGAACATCCTTTTCCCTCCACCTTGTCTGGACCATAAATACATACATATTTCTATCAGTCAAGATCCTGGGGTCCTGGGGCACCTGGGTGGCTCAGTGGGTTAAAGATCCTTGGGGTCCACACCATAACTGCTCTAGCAAAAAAATATTTTTAATAGGATATTAGTCACTCATACCATCTTACAAATGGTATGGGGAAACTTACAGAATCTTCAGGAAAACCAGGGGCCAACCTGTTTGCTCTAAAGCCAAAAACGACACTCAACTGCTCTACTCTCCTCCAACTGACACATCACAACTTTTCCCTTTCCTGCAGAGCTCACCTCAAAACTTTACTTCTGGCTCCAGAGGATAAATCCCACATACTTACTACTTCTCTTGCTCACTTCTATAGCAACGTCTCCTATAGGCACCTCTGACTGCTGAAATCTAGGTCATGGGCAAGTGTCTAGCTTCAAATGAGGCTAGGGAGAGTTTTTTTGCCTTCTATTTTGGGAGGCCAAGAGTTTCTCAATTATTAGGAGAGTGTGTAAATGGATCTAGGCAGCAACCATCCACTACATCCTTCCTCTTTGATGGCCAAATTCATATTCTCCTTCCAAGACTCATCACCACATTCCCTTAGGCATTGGGCTCTCAATTTCACAGAGCATACCCGTGCCATGGCACGACGTATTGGAATTGTGTGTTTGTTTCCCTCACTCCTAAACTCCATAAAACCCTTGAGTGTCGTGGGTGTGCTTGTTCCCTTTTTGCATTAGTCTCTTCCCCCTATTTAACATGTAGCCAAAGTCTGGCATATGGTAAGCACTTAATAAATGTTCTTTTGGGGAGAAAGAGTAAAAACTGGAGAAGTCCTCATTCAAACGTTCTTTATCTGCAAACATTTTAGCAATTTAGCTGAATTCTCTTTTACTCAATACCCCCAATTCCAGGGACTATTTTAAACTCTGATGCAATAATATAGCATTATAATGAACAATGTGTCTAACCAATATTAAAAACAAACTTTTAAATAGTTTGTGGTTTTCTAATATGCCCAAGGGAAATTGGAACTCTAGCATGAGTCTTCCCTAAGATTTAGCAAAGCACAAGCAATCTGAATTCAGAATCCCATGATATTATTAACAGAGATGTGACTTTAAAATGGAAACATAGTAGTGGGGAAGAGTCCAGAGAGGGGGTCTCAACTGTAAAAGTCATTTAAAGTGAGTTCTGTTTGTTTTGTTAATAACCACGGGATTTGTATCGATGTTACTGTGCCTTCACTTTGACATCATAAAGTGGTCTCCGCGGACCTGCTGACAGCTTCATGAGCTGATTGTGACGACAGTCTATGTCCAATGAGAGGGAACAGGCAAGTAGGGAGTACATATTTGTATAAGTGAACATTAAGAGAATAGTAAATAAGCACGTTTCCCTTCTTTCTTTGAAATACATACGCTTAAATTTTTTTAATTGGTCATTTGGAGCCAATTCTAGGTATTTAACATAGATCTTTGATAACCACTTAGTCAAAATTAATTGTTATGTGTCAGTTAGTTCCGTGCATGAGACAATTCATGTAGGGCCCAAATTGTGGCCTCCCAGTCCTGTCCCCCAAGTTGTGCAATACCATGGCCCTGCAGTCTTGGAGAGGAGACCGTGTATGCAGGCAATGGGAATGAGGTAGGGCAGGCTTCCTGGCAACAAATACAAAGTCTATTAGAAAAACTCAGAAAAGATACATCCTTGGACCACTCTGATCACCGAGAACAAAGGTAGAAAAACAAAGTCAGTTTTAATATTTAAATCCATTCTTCTCTCCATATTTCTAAAGATGAAAACATACAATGAGAAGCTTGACACTGATTCATCCATGTCCCCTTGCATAACAAACCTCTTCTAATTTCATAGGAAAATCCTGCAAACTTCTTTGTGCTAAATGTGTTCACTGCAGTAGCTATACTTGAAGTGAACACAGCACAGTGTATCGAGTGGCCAAATCCAAGGTGAAGAGCTGACACTAATGTAACATTGTGTGTCAACTACACCTCATAAAAAAAATAAAGAAAACAAAAGAGTGGAGTTTAACATTTTATAAATTCTTAATAAAATTTCCTGGTTAATTTTTCTTTGAAACCAGTTGAAATTGCTACAGTAGGATGTTTATTATCATAGTAGTATACGGGCTACTTTAAACATATTGAGAGCACCAGGGTACAATATAGATCATTTACTTTCCAATTACGACAGCCCGGGTTTAATTTCATGGTAGACTTGGCAAGCAAGGAAGGATGGACTGGCATTCACCTGTGGTCTCCATTCAGTTCTTGGCTTAAGTTCACCGATGCACAGAGTGAGCTACGACGGGCCATTAATTAAAAGTCCAAAAGACCAGGTGGGAGACAAATGTTTATTCAGTGAAACTACTGTTTTCTCAGGCTGTTTCTACAGCGTGTGAATGAGGATTTTCACCATCAGATGAAGAAAAGAGAACATTTCAGAAATGTCTGTAATTCCAAATATTAGGCTGAAATTCAAACACTGCTTCTAATAAATTTTGACAGTGTTTATACGCATTTTTAATCTAATCGTTTATATATATTTTTTCTTCTAAAATGATTAATCTGTTTGTGCCTGTGGCTTTGGCAAACAGCAGAATTGTGTTTTTACAGCTCTGGTCACGCCAGTCTCTACACAGTTAGGACTTCTCTTTCTTCCTATAGCATTTTGGTATTAGATTTCTCCCCCTCGCCCTTTCATCCATCACCCGTCCTCTGCTCTATTTTCCTTCCTATTTCTCTTTGTTTCCCTTCCCCTCTTCTGTCTTTCTCCATTATGGACTGTAGTAATATAGAACTAGGATATATTTTTATTTATGAAATATCTTAAATAAAATGGAAATGATAATATTAACTTCACTGGGTTCTTGTGAGGATATGTGTGAAATGCTTGGAACCATGCTGGGTATGGAGAAAATCAAAACCACATTGAGATACCACCTCACACAAGTGAGAATGGCAAAAATTGACAAGGCAAGAAACAAGTGTTGGAGAGGATGTAGAGAAAGGGGAACCTTCCTACACTGCTGGTGGGAATGCAAGTTGGTGCAGCCACTTGGAAAAACAGTGTGGAGATTCCTCAAAAAATTAAAAATAGAGCTTCCCTATGACCCAGCAATTGCACGACTGGGTATTTGCCCCAAAGATACAGATGTAGTAAAAGGAAAGGCCATATGCACCCCAGTGTTCACAGCAGCAATGGCCACGGTCGCCAAATTGTGGAAAGAGTCGAGATGCCCTTCAACAGACAAATGAATAAAGAAGATGTGGTCCATATACACTATAGAATATTGCTCATACCCAACTTTTGAATCAACCTAGATGGAACTGGAGGGGATTATGCTGAATGAAATAAGTCAAGTGGAGAAAGTCAATTATCCTATGGTTTCACTTATTTGTGGAACATAAGGAACAGCATGGAGGACATTAGGAGAAGGAAGGGGAAAATTGGAGTGGGAGACGAATGATGAGAGACTCCGGGGAAACAAACTGAGGGGTTTAGTGGGGAGAGGGGAGGGGGATGGGTGAGTCTGGTGGTGGGTACTAAGGAGGGCACAGATTGCATGGAGCACTGGGTATTGTAAATAAACAATGAATCCTAGAACACTGCATCAAAAACTAATGATGTACTGTATGGTGACTAACATAACATAATAAAAAAAAAGTTGCATACATAAAAGGTAGAACAATTACCTTAATTTTTGGCAGATATTACATAAAATTTAATCCTTGTTCTTGATGGAAAAGAAGCTGAAGGAGGGCACTTGTCATGACGAGCGCCAGGTGACGGATGGCAGTGTGGTGGCACTAGAGCATACGCCCGAAAGTATGGTAACTAACTGGGATTTGAGTGAAAATTTTTATTTTTTTTAAAGATTTTATTTATTATTTTGACAGACAAAGATCAGAAGCAGGCAGAGAGGCAGGCAGAGAGAGATGGAGGAAGTAGGCTCCTTGCTGAGCAGAGAACCCGATGCGGGGCTCGATCCCAGGACCCTGAGATCATGACCCGAGCCGAAGGCAGAGGCTTAACCCACTGAGCCACCCAGGCGCCCCTGAATGAAAATTTTTTCAAAAGATTTTATCTATTTATTTAACAGAGAGAGAGATCACAAGCAGGCAGAGAGGCAGGCAGAGAGAAAGGGGGAAGCAGGCTCCCTGCTGAGCAGAGAGCCCAGTGTGGGGCTCGATCCCAGGACCTGGAGATCATGACCTGAGCCGAAGGCAGAGGCTTTAACCCACTGAGCCACCCAGGCGCCCCTGAATGAAAATTTTTAAAAAATAAAAGCAGGTGAGTGAAATGTCTAGCATTTCTCTGATAAAAGCAGTCTGCATAATCTTCTCTTTAATTGTTCTTCCGTTTCCTCTCCTGCTCTCAATGAATTCCTAGAGTCCCCAACTTGTTTAGAGCAGTAGCTCTTTGTGTATTGGGATGGCAACAAAAGCTCTGGACTTCACTCCAGAAAAGTGCCCATGCACACATTCCCTGGCTGTCATCAACACTGCTAGTTCATCTGTTGGCCACTTAGTTGTCCATATACTACCTCAGAACCTCTGCTCCAGAGAAAAGGCTTTCCTATCTTGCCTGGTAACAGACTACACAAATGGAAAACAAAACCCGTGCTTATGACATCACCAAAGCAAGACAGAGAGAGAAGGAGGGAGGGGAAAAGTGTGTATAGAGGGGTATGGTTTCTTGGAAAATACATGGTTACTGATATTTCCATAACCAAACAAAATCATTACCTTGGGGAAAATATGAAACCTTGTGGCACATTTTTGTCCTTATGTCCTTTGCTCCTTATTTTAGAGTTTGGCATTATTTTATTTTGCAATATATTGGAGGATTTGAGCTTTTCAGGTGTTAGGACCATGACCCATTCATGCCCTGCCCCAAGACTGAAGCCCGTGTGGTCAAGTGGACAGAGCAGAGATTCTAGATGTCTGTGCTCTGATTCTCTTCGTTCACTTCCTTGCTTTGGATAAGATCTTACATTTCTCAGAAGGCTTGCTTCCTTGGTTCTAAGGAGGTAATATTACCTACCTCTCAGGCTCGTTGGGAAGAATACGAGATTGGTGTGTTAAGGTTCATAATGCTTATTACATAGGCTTCCTTCTAGTTTTTTTCTTTTTCACACTAGAAGTTTGCTGAATGAATAGGTGATGGTGAAGCTTGCTTCCCTCATTATTCGAAAAGCGACTTCAGAGACTGTCACAGCGTGATTTCTGTGGCCTACTGATCCTATATTAATGGCAGGTTCATTTTCTTTGTTTTACTGTAAAATTTCACTTTAGAAACATTATTGTGGGGTAGTGCTATTCTGAAAATGGGACCTCCCTAAATAACAGAGGGAAATTGTCCATGTGCCAATTTTCTTAGAGGTATAGAGAAGGTATAGAGACAAAAAATGAAAAGGGGGACAAGAATGAAATGGTAAAAATGAGTGTCATATACTATATTCCTTTATGTATTTTATAATAGAGAACAGTACAATTGGTATGAATCCTCTGATACTTTTACATTTTTATTATAAAGACAAATTCTTGGGGTACCCTGATGGCTCAGCCAGTTAAGCCTCTAACTCTTGATCTAGGCTCAGGTCATGATCTCAGGGTCGTGAGATCAAGCCCCGCATCAGGCTCCATGCTCTGCATACAATCTGCTTGAGATTCTCTCTCTCCCTCCGCCTCTGCCCCTCCCCCTGCTTGTACACTCTCCTCCTCTCAAAATAAATGAATAAAATCTTCAAAAAAAAGATACAAATTCTCATCCTTTTACCCTTATTCATATTTGTTTTCTACTTGCTTCATAGTCTAAGAGCTAAAGAAATAAAGTATCACATCTGGCAATGGTTTGTCACAGCAACATTCTGTTTGTGGATAAACTTCTTCATATTATTTGATTAATTAAGCATTCCACCCAAATTCCATCTGCTTATGCCGTGTACAGTAATTAATGTATGGTGAAGAGGCAATTTTTATCTTATAAAAGAATTTCCACTGAGAGTAAAAATTAGTATTTCCTTAATTATTTCCCATCCATAGCTTATGCCAAAAATGCACTGTTTTATGTTTACTGTACTTCTCTTTTCCTATTTCCCCATCTCTCCTTTGACAAAACCAAAGAAGACACCTGCTTTTAAAAATTTCCCTGTCTCAAGTATGCTACAAGAGACACAGAAGCTTTGCCCTTTCTTTTGTTTTCCTTCTTCTAGGACGGTAGCTGTTACGGGATTTTTGTTCGAAACACTGAATTTACAAACACATGAAATTTACATGAAATGCCAACCATCTCTGCTAGTAAACATTTACTGAACATCTACTATATGTATCAACATTAGGCACTGGGAATACAAAAATGGGTTAGATATAAATGATGCCCTTCACATGTGAACTGTCTATTGGGAACAACGGATGCTAAATTAAGTTATTATGAAATGAATACCCTCTCTAATCAGGCATATGCCCAGGAGTTTGCTGGCACAGAGGATGACATGATGAATTCTGCCTAGAAGGACGGGGTATCAGAGATATAATCTCATAAAGGAAGAATGTGGAAATGAATCTTAAAAGGTCAAGGGTTCCAATAATGACAGACTAGATTACTGGAACCACCCATCCCCCTATGAACAACTGGACATGGTATAAAAACAGCTGACTTATGGCATTAAGCAGCTTACAAAAGAGTAAAGAATTTTAAGGTCAAAGAACTGGAAACAACTGCATAGAGGTAAGCCTGCCATTTGGGGTTTCCTTCTCCCTTAGGGACATCTGTCAAGTCCAAAAGAAGGGAATGAAAGGCTGAGAAGTTGAGCAGAACATCTGACAGTTTCCTAAGGCTAAGGGAACAAAATGGGAGTCCAGGATCACCAAAAATGAGTGAGAACGTGCTCACCATGTCAGGCTGTGGCATGGGGCCCCAAGGAGTTAGCTGTAGGTAGAGTCTTAGGTTAAGTTGGAAAAACACCAGCCATCAGAGTGACTGCAATCCACGTGCCAGATACACGGTTATATGCAATAAATTCTTATTGTCTCTTTTTGCCAGCTGCCCCATCAGAGAGCACACAGAAGCTGGATAGCCACGTGGCAAAGGCAAGGGAGAACCCCAGGTGGCAAGAGAATGTGAATCCACAGAGTTGGGGTTCTGAAATAGGAAGATTTAGACAAGAAAAAAAAAGAGGACAGAAGGTACTTGCAGTGTGACCCCCATCTCCGGCCAACTTTGTCCCACTTGGCAAACTGAAATAGGGAGAAAGGTGAGTAGGCAAGAGGGTCAGGGAATGAGGAGGTGGGAACAGAACTCAGCTAAGAAACAGGAAAAAAAACCCCACTCTATTAGATAGTCATGGTTTCCTACGGTTATACAGAAAAGATATCCTTTAAATGCACTATGATATTAACTAATTATGTTAACAGTAATTTCACTGTGTACCACATTGGAACTAATTTTATTTTAACTGGGGTTTGTGGAAATCTTGGGTCTCTCTTGATTCCCAATTCCCCCTGTAGGTCTCCAGTACCTAAGGGTTTGAATCTCCAAGCTGAACTGTCTCCTTATCTTGTGAAAAAAATCTTCCCCAAGTTCTAAAAGCTGAGGGTTTCATGTTGACTGTTCACAAGAAGTGGGAGTTGTTCAAATCTGTGCACGTTTTCTTGAAAAATTAGAGTTGTGAGTGAACAAAGGCCAAGTTTCCATTTTGTAGCTGAATGATAAATGAGGCAAGCCTACCACGGCTTTTATACAAAATACAAAATCAAGATGTGTCTTTCTCTTTCTCTCGTCATGCTTAAAAGGACAAGCTGACTGTGTTAAAAAGTGTATTTATTCACACAGCAAGCCTGGCTTTATTGAACTGTGTTCTGCGGATGCCATGTGTTTATAAATATCCTAATCCTCAGCTTCTTCCTCTTCTGTCAAGTGGATATTCTGTATGGTATGCATTAATGCAAAATTGTTTAAAGGGTGAAAAATCAAAAGTCAGGAAATGCCTAGTTAAGGATTTGGGGAGCAATGAGAACTTGGCCAAATTACATACCCTGGGCAAATTCTGACACAGTTTTTACCACATGAACAGAACTGCATTGAAGGTATAAATTTTCAAGGGAAGGAGGGATAGAAAAATTACATTCAGGCCACAACACCCACATAATTGGGCTGTAGAACCTTTGGAATTTCCTGACAACTGCTCTAAAATTTGGGCCTTGCGCATAGATCTTATGGTAACAGAATTTGTGTTTAGTTCCATGGGCTTATTAAAGGAAAAAAGCATTCTAGGGAAATCTTCAACTCAGTAGTCCCTACTCCAAACTTCTTAATTCATTGGTCTTTAAGGGAATGCAAGGTAACAACAGAAAAAAAAAACCAGAACAAAAGATTAATGCCTTTATGGGCTTTTATTCTTTACATTTGTGTTGAGAATTTTTCCTGAGAAATGATGACCATTTTGCTAAAAGCAATTTTTAAAAATTTATCATTCAGAAAAATGAAAGCACAGATATTTGTGCTCTAAAATTTGTTTTTCAGCAAGAAATAAATGGGTAAAAATGATCGTAAAATTCATGGATATACCTGCCCCTGTGATCAAAAGTTCTTTTCAGGGACGCCTGGGTGGCTCAGTTGGTTAAGCGGCTGCCTTCAGCTCAGGTCATGATCCCAGCATCCTGGGATCGAGTCCCACATCGGGCTCCTTGCTCGGCAGGGAGCCTGCTTCTCCCTCTGCCTCTGCCTGCCTCTCTGTCTGCCTGTGCTTGCTCGTTCTCTCTCCCTCTCTCTGACAAATAAATAAATTTAAAAAAAAATTTTAAAAAAAAGTTCTTTTCAACTGCACAGATTTAAATGGATAAAAAAGGAGTATATGAATCACCATGCTTTATGAAGTCTGAATTTCAGAAAGAGGGTAGAAATGGATCAACTTTCCATTTACCTCTTGGAGTGGAGGAGAAAATTCCATACACAGAACTGAAAACCTCCTGTAGGGTTAAAGTTAGAATTTCATTATTACATTTATGAAACATTAACTATAAATGCTTGTTATTGACAATTGTGTTCTCTTGAATAATTACAACAGCTAATGCTTGTTGATTTCTCACTTTGTGCTAGTCATTGTGCTAAGCCCTTCGCCTACTTATCTCATTTAAGTGATCCTTTGTACAGAGATGGAAGCAGCTGCTTAACAAGGTTTAGGAACTTGCACGGTGAGTGCCTGTACTGGCAAATGATGCACAATGCTGGTGCACGCCAAGTTCTGGTACACAGCTAGTGAATACTTTTCAACAGAAAATATAGAAACCATCACAATACATCTCTTTCTTGATCCAGCCAAATCATAGCTTCTGGAGAGTGGAAAGTGTGAGAAACAAGAATTAGAATCCCACTATTCCAAATGAGAAATTGATTACTGAAGAAACAAACACTGAAATGTTTGATCCTTCACCAGACAGAGGGTGTTAATATATCACAAGTAGTTTAATGTTTTAAAAGAGACCATGCATGCATACACATGCACATGCACGAGCAGGGGAGGAACAGAGGGGGAGGGAGAGGAAGGAAGTAAGGATTCCAAGCAGACTCCGTGCTGAGCAGGGAGCCTGACATGAGGCTCGATCCTACGACCCTGGGATCATGAGCTGAGCTGAAACCAAGAGTCAGATGCTCAACTGACTGAGCCACCCAGGTGCCCCTATCAAATCTTTTAATTACTCTCAGAAACAGAAGGGTAAACAGAAATAATCCTCTCACTCTGTGATGTGCTAAAAATTGACAAGTAGCAGCTCTTGTTTATTTGGTCTGGTCAGCTTCCTGAAGGTCATTTTTCTTTCTTTTTTTTTCAAAGATTTTATCTATTTGACAGACAGAGATCACAAGGAGGCAGAGAGGCAGGCAGAGAGAGAGGAGGAAGCAGGCTCCCCGCGGAGCAGAGAGCCCGATGGATGCGGGGCTGGATCCCAGGACTCTGGGATCATGACCTGAGCTGAAAGCAGAGGCTTTAACCCACTGAGCCACCCAGGCGCCCCTGAAGGTCATTTTTCAAGGGAAATGTAGGTGACCACGAAAACAAAGTCTTTTCTTTTGTGGCATTTGTTCAGACATGGAATAAGCTAATTGAATTTTACCATTTATAATCTTGTTCATTTATAAAGAACCCATAAACGGGAGGAATTTGAAAATGCAATTAAGTGAAAATGTCATTTCAAGAACGAATCTTAGTTATCTTTATTCTATTGAACATTCAATTCTTTGCTTTAGATTCGTTTTCACTTTTGTCCAATGTATATATTCACATTATTTATTTACTTTTCTTTTTTTTCTTCTTCTGTCACATTTTTAATTGTGTTGTAACTTGCACCCTGTTTTTTAAATTACTATATTATGTTCAATTATTTTAAAAAGTCAGGTACTGGGGCGCCTGAGTGGCTCAGTGGCTTAAAGCCTCTGCCTTCGGCTCAGGTCATGATCTCAGGGTCCTGGGATCGAGCCTTGCATTGGGCTCTCTGCTCAGCAGGGAGCCTGCTTCCCCCTCTCTCTCTGCCTGCTTCTCTGCCTACTTGTGATCTCCGTCTGTCAAATAAATAAATAAATAATCTTTAAAAAAATAAAAATAAATAAAAAGTCAAGTACTTTCCCAAGGTTTTAGCAAGGTCCATAATGATAGTTGATTACAAAAGTAATCTGCCTCATCGACTCCAATTTTTCCCTTCCCACAGCCACTGGCATAGATATATATTGCTACTCTTAAATTTTTCAATCCTGGTCATTAGCTATGACTTCTGCCAGGGATGATGATGATTTTTGTTCTTGCTCCGTCACACTGTCATGCCTACTCCCACACACAACTTCCATTTCCAACCCTCCAATGTATTAGCAGAGTTTAGGACATGCTACCCGAAAATATGGCACCTTGCCATACTGAATATTTCCAGCTGAAGGAACCTGAGAAAAGGCATGCCAGGGATAACTCTCTGATCTTTCCCTGAAGCTGGTCAGAGAAACATGTGACAGGTGTCCTTCCCATACCTGGAGGAAAGGAGCAGCTTTATCTCTGAAGACGAAGGACCAGGGAGAGGAATCTGAACCAAGAGGACTTGCTATGCTTTTTCTCAGATAACACATTTAGCACATACCCCTTTAAGTCCTATCACATTTTTCCACGACTTTGCCAAACCTAGCATGTAAACACTCAGGTTCGGCCATTTCTTTGGGTCTTCATTTCCTTATGAAGGTCCTGTGTCTCATAAAACTTACATTAAATAAATTTGTAAGCTGTTCTGTTAATGTATTTGTCAATCTAATTTTCAGACCCAGACAGGGACCCAGAAAGGATCAAGGAACTTTTCCCTCCTCTGTTTTTTTATCATGTAATTTTGTTTAGGTTGTAATTTGGGTTTTACATTATTATGACTCTGTAAATCGTATTTATAACTGAGTCAGGTTATATACTAGGACTATTTTCTCACGAAAAATTTGATTTTTCTTAAAGTTACCAATGGTCTTGTGTTTGATTGCTTAGTTTTGTGTATACTTACTACCAATATACCTTCTAATTATCCTCAAGTTGTATTCATCTTTCAGAACACTGGGACAATTTTACGTCTTTGGATAAATCCCTCCAATGTCCTGTGCTGCTCCCATCTGGAAGCTTCATTACTTACCTACTGATACAAATTTAGTGGCTGAAAACAATACACATTTATTATCCCACTGTTTCCCTGGGCCAGAGGTCTAGGTTTGGCAAAACTTCTTCTCTAATCAGGTTCTCACTGGGCTAAAATCAAGGTGATGGCCAGGGCTGTGCTCTCATCTGAGGCACAGAATCTTTTTCCAAACTCCTGTGGCTCTTCAGTTGCTTTTGGTCATAGAATTGGGCCACCTACCATTCCGTGACAGGTGATGTTCTCCACACAATGGTTTTCTACTTCTTGAAGGCCAACAGGAGAAAAACTCTGCTGCTTCAAATCTCTCTGATTTATTTACTCTGTTATCTCTACTCCCTCTTTTAAAGGACTCACCCAATTAGGTCAGATTCACCCAGGATAATCTCCTTTTTGATTAATTTAAATTCAACTGGTTAGGGGCCTTCTACATTTCTAAAACTTCTTTGCCTTCATCATCAACATAACATAATCATGGGACTGGTAGCCCATCCTGTTCACAGGTCTTGCCCAGACTCAGGGGAAGGGATTATTCAAGATACGTTTATCAGGGGGTGGGACTCTTGGGAACCATCTTAGAATAATTCTGCCCATCACTGTACCTAATACTTAGAAGTCATCCAGAAATCTCCCTTCATTACTATCATGGGAATCCCCTTAGCCTTTCTCTTAGACTGGAGTCCCTGTTTCCTGAACCCTATGTTTCTCCTTTCTTGACTAACTCCATAATTTTGTAGAAGCACATTTCAGCTTCCCGAAAAGGGCTACATGGGAATTAAGTTTTGTTTCCTAGGAGCTGAATATGGGATTCTATGTTTGAAGCTGTTTTTCCTCAGAATTATGAGTGTGCTATTTCTCCATTGTTTTCTAGCTTCCACTATTGCTAAGTCTGATGTCCTCTAACTCTTGATACTTTGGATGAACTTGGGTTTTTTTTTTTTTCTCCCTGAGAGCTTGCAGAATCCATTTTCTGTCCCCAGCTTACTGAAATCTCTTGATAAAGTGCTTTGGTGTTGGTATTTCATCCATTGTTCTGGACACTTACTATCTCTTTCAATCAGGACACTCATGTTCTTCAATTCTGGGAAATCTGTTTTGAACGGTTTTATTGATGGTTTCCTTACCTTTGTTATCTCTATCCTCTATTCATAGAACTTCAATTATCCTAGAACATTCTAGATGGGTCTCTATTTTTTTTAATTGTGTATTTCTTCTTTTCCTCTCTGGCATTTATTCTACTTTCTAGGGGCTTCCCTGCAGTATATCTTCCAATAGTTTGTGCTATCATATTTTTAATTTGTAACGTTTTGTGTTCACTAAATATTTCTTTTTTACAGTATCCACTTCTTGTTTCATAGATTCATATCTTCTCTGAAGATAATAATAGTTATTATAGACTTTTTTCTTTCCTTTATATTGGTATTTCCACTTTTTAAAAAAATAAATGTCTGGCAGTCCTTAGCCATCTGGTCATATTTAAGAGTGGGGCACTAAAAAAGATGACTGGGATCTCTTGGGGGAAGATGCCTGTCAACAGTGTTTTTCTCTCCAGGGTAATATTTGGAAGATCTCAGATTTGAATATTTTGTGCTCATTTCCCTTGGACGTTAGGTTTCCAGAAAAGAAGCTTCTGACCTCTTGCCTAGGAGGTACATATCTGGCTGCCAAAATTCTTGAGTCATATGAAGGAAGAAGGCTAAAGATCTCAAGTCCCATATATAAGGTTTATCTTAATCCCTATGTTTTCTACTTGGTCTCTCCATCTTAGCGGTGCCTGGTATTGTGTTCAAAGATCATCTGCTTATCCTCTTTACAGAATAAGCCTCGAGTCTCCTGCCAGAATGAGGGAAGGATGTTTGCTCAGGTGCCTAAATTTGGAATGGAGATATGAGGTACTAAATTCTTAAACAGACTTTCAACCAACTCTCCACCTGCCAAATCCTACTCCTTTGGAGGATTCTGCAATGTACATTAGGTTATTTCTCCCCTTTTCCCAACTTCCAGTTTAGGATTCAGCTTTCTCCCATCTGCTAAGTTGTTTAACTCCCATCTATCCGCCTACCAACTTCCAAAATTTTGTTACTATTGTCTCCTATCTCGTTCTTTGTCCTTGTGTATTTATATCTTCCTTAAACATTCCTTTACTCTCATTTAGTGGGTTCTGAAAGGAAGAGGAGTTAAGGTACCTGTGTGTTCAATCTGCCATTCTTAACTATTTATATGTAAGACAATCAAAATCAAAGCCCCAGTGAGTTCTGGGAGGTAATCTTGCCAAATGATTTGAGAGCCTGTTTGGAGGAATACACTTGTGAGAAAGCCAAGAAACTTCTGGGAAAAAAATAAAGATGAGACATTTCTCTACAAGATATCAAAATGTAAATATAAAATTATTAAAGTGGAATCATATGGTGGTTATAGACAGATTAATGGAACAAAAAAGCAAAACCAAATACATAAAAATATTTGGTATATGATAATATAATAGTTCAAACTGCTAAGAAAAGGATTAACCAGAAAACTAGCCAGTTGATAAATGATATTATAACAAATGACTAGCAATTTTCATATACATATATAGATATAAAATCTTCATCAGAATAAATTCTGAAAGCCCCGTTCTCTTCCCAGGATCAGACAAGGATCCTAGGGGCTGACAAGGATTCCAGGGATATCCTTTGGAATGTATGTGGTTGTAACTCTGCCACCTCTCTTTGCTCTGGCTCTTCATGGCACATCTGAAGACAGCTGGCTTTTCTGACACCATCTCCCCCCTCCGCCCCACACCCCGCTTGGGATTATGACAGCCTTTACCACTACTCCCAAGATCACTGAGCTTAGTATTTGGTCCACAGGCCCCCACACTGCCAGCCCTGTCAGAGGTCCTGCCCCTTCTTCAGCGCCCAGTTGGGACTGGAACACCATGTGCACTGTTCTCAGAACTCCCAGATCTTATCCATGGGGCTTAGGAATTTTACTTTTAAGGGCTGGACTGCTGCTTTACTTCTTGAATTCTTTGAGCCCTGATCTTGTTCTCCCTGGCTTTTAAAATGAGGGCCTCTAATCTGTCTCCTGAAGAAAAAAGAAAAAAAAAAAGGATACACACAAGAAATCATCCCAAAACTTTGCAGCTTAAGCAACGGCAACACTTATTTTGCTCAAAACTCTGCAATTTGGGGCGGCTCACAGGATAAGGACTGGGATATGGAATTATCTGGAAGCTAGCACGCTAACATTTCTGGCAGCTGATACTAGCTGCCAATAGGGAACTTCAGCTAATATTATCATTCAGGAATGAACACATGGTCTCCTCATGTGTCTGAGGCTTCCTCATAGCCTAGTGAGTGTCCCCAAAGAAAGAGCCAGATACAGACGTAGCAGTATTTATGACCTGGCCTCAGAAGTCATGCAGTGTCATTTCCACTGCATTCTACTAGGTGAGCCAGTCTCCAAGTTCTACTCAAGTTCAAAGGAGGAGGAATAGATTCCACCTCTTGGTAGGAACATGGCATGGTTCTGGAGGAACATGTGGGACTGGATATATTGCTGAGGCAATTTTCAGAAAATATAATCTGCCACACCTAGTTTCTTACATTAAAAACAAGAGGAAGAAAGAATTCTTTTTTAAATTTGTGTATATTAAAAGCCCAAGGGCAAGAAAAGATACAGTTAATTTCTCAGTTAGGTTACCTTGTCCATCTGGTTTCATGGTTGAGATACAAGTGTTAACAGAATCCTTTGCTACATTAATTAACTCTGCTTTGCTTCAAGGTCATGAAATGGGTCCTTAACTGGAGCCAATCACCTTGAAAATTAGTGATACTGCTAACAAGGACAACCAAACCGAACAAAGCCAACAACAAAAAAGAATGGCTCAGTGTAAATCCATTTCCTCTAGCACAGGATCTACTGAAGATATATGGGGACTTCTTTGCCCAAATGAGGCTACCCATAAACACTTAGGACAGGAGTAAAAAAAATTTCTGTTTTCTTTTCAAATAAATCATTTGTATATTACTGTTCTCCTGAACTTGTTTACAGAAGACCAGATCACATTTCTGTTTTTGTTTTTGTTTTAACTAAGATGATCAAGTCATGTCATTGCTAAAATGCAACATTACTGTCTTGGCAGCTACAGTTGGTTAAATCTTTGTGGAGGCTCTTTTGTTTGGTTTTCTATCATGACTACACTTTTTAAAAATGTATCCATGAACAGTTGGCGATTGCCTATCACAATGTTGGTTTTTTTTTTCCTTTAGAAATTGAGCACTCTCCTTAGGATACTTAATATTTGGAACAACTGCATTGCCTTTATATTGTATTATAAATACTTGATAATCCAAACCAAATTCCAGGTTAGTCTTACTAAATAACATACCAAAAAGATGACTGAGAGTGGCTTCTATAATTCATAGGTAATATATTTGTACCTGGAGTCTGATTTGCTTATACCCTTTGTGTTCCAAATAAGTAATCCAGCCTTGTCCCATGTATTAAGGGTCTTTCTTAGTCAGTCAGAAAACAATTTGCTAACACCCTCAAATCTATTGTGAACTGGAGACATGGCTAATTTAATTCCCAAATCTGACTTGGACCAAAAGAATTTCTTGAGAAATACAGATTCCTAGGGTCACCCTTAAGAATTTGAGTAAGTCTGGGGTGACAGCCCAGGATCTGCATTTTAAATAATGCCCCTATTAAAGACTGCTACAAATGGCCCCACTAAGCTAGATGAAGTTTTATTCTTGGATTTCGCAATGTAATCGAGAACTCCTACTCTCTGTCAGCTACAGTTCCAAATGTTTTATAAATATTAACTCACTTAATCCTCATAACAAACTAACAACGTAGGACTCTTGTTCTCAACTTACAGATGAGGAAACTAAACCACGAAGAGGTCAAATAACTCGTCCAAGGGCCCACAGCTGAACCCAGGCAGTCTGGCTCCAGAGTGTGTGCTCATATCCACTATGCTTTGCTGACTCTTGAGAGGCTTAATCACACACATAAATATCAAGTACTTAGGGCTCCTGGGCGGCTCAGTCGGTTACACATCTGTCTTCAGCTTGGATCATGATCCCAGGATTCTGGGATCCAGCCGCAAGCAGGGAGCTTGCTGCTTGCTTCTCCCTCTCCCCCTCCTTCTCACTCGTGCTGTCTCTCTCTCACTTTCTTTCTCTTTCTCTCTCTCTCTCATTCTCGGTCAAATAAATAAATAAAATCTTTTTTTTTTAATCAAGTATTTAAAGGGCACGTGGGTGGTGCCGAGGGGGCTCAGTTGGTTAAACGTCCTACTCTTGATTTCAGCTCAGGTCATGATCTCAGAGTCATGAGATCAAGCCCCGCGCATGTTGGGATCCACACCCAGCTTGGGATTCTCTTTCTCCCTCTCCCTCTGACCCTCCTCTCTCTCTCTCTTTCTCAAAAAACTAAATAAAAGTCAAAATAAAGTATTTAAGATCGTGGAACTGTAGGATTAAAGACCAACAGATTGGAAGATGTCAGCTTTCCTCTTTCTCAGCCCTTTGTAACTGAGCTTATCACTGCAGGCTGAAGGCCATCGAGTTTGAGACAATGTGGCGATGGAATACCACATGCTACCATCAGGAGGAGACAGTGCTACCCAACTGCTGGCCATCATAATTTCCATAATTCCCATTGTAGCATTCATCCTTATCCTCTAGGTTTGCCACAGGGATGGCCTGGAGCTCTCCTACGATCCCTACCTTTCCCAACTCTTGCCAACTTTGTCCCCTGAGTGAAAGGTACTCTTTCCCCTAGATCCACAGCTACTGCCTGGGGTGGTCCTCTGCCGGACTCATCATCTATGACCACAAAGTCTGTCCTTCCAGTGACTGACACTCTGACTCAGCAGCCAGATCATATTACCTTAGACACATCCACCATTCAGAACCAAACCCACATCTTTCCTCGATGCAGTGTCCTCAAGCTCACCCTAGCCCATGCCTCTGAGTGTTCAAATCCAGAAATAAGACACACAGCTCCCCAGCATGCTTTTTGGGGTATTCAACCCAATATCTGGAAATAAGTTGACATCTCATATAACTATACTTACAGCTTGTTATCATATCGAGAACAACCCATTCCTTCTCTGAAAATGAGGACAAGCCAAAAATGAGACTCTAAAAGTTTTAATTTACATATGAATGTAAATTTATGATGGCTTTGAATTAGAGATTTTCAACTTTGCCCTAAAAAGATGGGATCTGTCAGGTCCCATAATCTGGTACAAGTTTAACTCCATGAATCGACTTTATATAAAATATTTATAAACATTAGAGATGTGTTATGGAAGATGAGCTCATTATGGTCCTTCTTTTAGCCCATCAAGAGGTACACTAGAAAACTAGGACTTGTTCTTAGCTGCTAATGCATAATGAATAAGTATAAGGTTAAATGTTTCATTCCTAAGCATTTGGGTCATACATAATCAATTTGATAATGCGTTTTCTTGGTTTTATTTCTTACTTGTATTTATGTACCCTATAGGAGGCAGCACAAAGAAAATATGTCAACTATCCATTCTTATAAAGCAAAGTTTGCAGAGAAAAATGACTTGCCAAGGTAGCATGGCAGAAATAGTATTGGCAATGGAGTCAGACCAAGCCGAACTCAAATTCAACTCTGCAACTTCCAGGTTATTTAGCTTTCCAAAGCTATGTATAGGTTCATGGCCATATTACCACACTAGAAATAGTTCCCAGTAGAGAAGCTACTACAGTGAAACAGGACTCACTGAAGAAAACTAAATGGTTTCTTAAATATGCGTTTTGAATCTCAGAGAAGAATGGAAGTGGGTGCATATCAACCCCCACCATAGGCTTTTTCCAAATGTCTGAATTATATCATTTTATTAAGTTGTTTCAGGGATTTGATAAGTTGAATTGAGTGGTTTTAGTATTTGAGGGTGAAATAGCTAAGCAAAAGGGAGAGTGATGGTATTGTAGTCCTTAAGTGAAAGGGTTAGAGAAAATTAGTTCAAGTCCTCCCTCATGTCCCGGCATACCCCATCAGGAGCTCAGTCAGGGGATGACAAGCTGCCTTGGGCATGAATGGCCAGTTGGACCAGTTAACTCCACTGAAGCGTCCCACCTAGCTGAGAGAGCCTCAGATGCGGGTCACGAAGGAGCACCATGAATATTAAACTGATTACATCGGAGGGGTCATCAAGGCAAAGATGCAGGGGAAGACTTCGCCTGCAGGCGGACGTCAACAGCAAAGTAAGGGACTCACAATGAGTAGATGGAGGGGTCAAATGTTCGCTGCAATTCTGACTTTTAAGTTCTCTTGTAAGCTCTTGGCTCTTCAATAATTTAAATCTACTTAAAGAACAGAACTTCCATCAGAGGTCACCAATGAAATCGGGCCACCAAGCTCAAGTACTTTGTTTCAGTCTTTCCGCTCTACTGGCTTTATCCCTGCTGGAAACATCTTCCTTGCCGATGCGGTCCCTTGATTCCAGGACAGTCTTTTTTTTCTGCTGTTCCTACTTCCTCTCTGGCCATTTCTTATCTGTTTCATTCCTTTCTCCCCTCCCCCCCCCCCAGGCTTCTTTAGAAAAATATATTTGTTTATTTTAGAGAAAGAGAGTGCACTGGAGAGGTGCAGGGTGGACAGGCAGAAGGAGAGAGTCCCAAGCAGACTCCACACTGAGTGTGGAGCCTGAAGCAGGGCTTGATCCCACAACACTGAGATCACCACGTCGGTGGAAACCAAGAGTTGGATGCTTAAATGACTGCACCACCCAGGCCGCCTTCCCTCTCCAGGCGTCTAAATGAAGACAGACTTCACAGCTTCGTTTTTTGCCCTCTTTTCATCCTCTCTTTTGCTCAGTCCATTCACTTCTTTGGCTCCTACTTCTCTATGTCAATCCTTGCTTGACTTCTTAAGCATGGTTCAAAATTTCTAAACTGCTTATACACATTCCTGATGGATGATCCATTGGCCCCTGAAACTTTGCATCATCCTTTCCTTTCTATATTCCTTGCTCCCATAATCCCAAATTCCCCAACACAGCTCCTCTTTGCTGCTCAGACTCACAAACTTGAGGTCACCTAGGCACTTCCTTCTCATTTGCCCTTGCACTTTAACAGGTGCTAATTACTACAGATTTCCACACACCCACCCCCCAATTCACTCAGGTCTATGCCACTCCTCTCCTTGCACACTGACAATGTGTGTTTCACACCCCTCACCCCCTGTTATCTCCTGCCTAGAATTGACACATCTCAAGAGAAATACAAGTTAAGTGTTATACTTGTTCAGGGGAGATTATTAAATCTTAAATGGATTAATCATGTATCTTCCAAGTAACATAAGGCAAAACAAACAAACAACAAAAAAAAACACTGAGTGATTATCAATTCATGGAAAATAACCTAAAAAAAGCTACTAAAAGACTAAAATGAATGTTGTGTCTTTAAATAGAAGCTAACTGTTGTAGAAAGAATTGATATTTATAAGGAGTGGGGAGCGCCCCTAACCAGTCAATGAATGGTCCTGATATTATAGCAACATAAGAACATACATCATATTTTCCCGAACGCTTTTTAGAGATCATCTGAATCACAATCCTCTGGTGTATCTGTTAAAATGCTGTTTCCCAGGCCCCACACTGTACCTTTCTTTTGCAGTGAACGTAGAACATGGTTTTTAAACAAGTTCTCCCTACAATTCTTATGCACATTAAAGCTGGGGAAGCACTAAAATATAAGCAAAGAATAAAGCTATAAAAATTATATAAAAATACTATAAATCACATTTACTTTCTTTATATTTGTTTCTATTTTTCAAATTTTATAGTTTTGTAGGAAAAGTAGTGTGTCTTTAAAACAAAATTTGTAGACTCTCTCTGAATTTCCCCTACATATATTAGGCAATAACTCACAGATAAATTCTTTGAAAATGTTAAAAAGATTCTATAAGAGATTTGAAACAGAACTTTTCCATATACTCTCAAAACTACAATTAAACTCAAAAATGACTTAAATAATCTAATGGGATTTTTTTTATTCAAAAAGTTTTCAAAATTCCAGATGTGTAGGAAAAAGATAATAAAATTATAATACCATTGTTCTTTTTTAAAAACTCAAGTTCTCTTGCTAATAGTTAAGGATACTGATTTATTTAAAACATAACATGTTTCTGCTTCATAACAACATCTGTATTATTTTACATTTTTATTGGCAACTTTCACTGTACCCTGGTGATTTCTAAAAATCCTCATACTTCCCTGCTGGTCAAAGTTTCCAAAAAATAATAAACAAATGATTATTAACTATGATCTTTTTATTCCATGATTATATATTCTATAAGAAACACTTGAAAAAGCTGAACTATTAACTTTGGGAAAAATCGGGTCCATATACCAGATCTCAACTGCAGAGATATTTTGTGAAGTGGACAGATCATCAAGAATAGATAATAAAACGCCCACCGCAAGTGTAGCATTCCCAAGAGAGAGAGTCAGCATCTGGACTTCCATCAGCATTAAACACACTCCTAACTTTTTCACCTCACAAAAGTAATGTCCCTTGCTCACAGAGAAGCTGCTGTCATGGCAAGTGCTGCCTCTTGCTGAAGTTTCTAGCCAAGTTGTTCTCAACTGGGAATGACTTGGGCCCCTGGTGGACAACATCTAGAAATTTCTTTTTGGTCATCAGATCTGAGGAGCACTACTGGCGTCTAGCGGGTAGAAGCCAGGGATATTGCTAAACATCCACGAAGCCCAGGCCACTGGAATCACAGCAGGTTGACCCAAATGGTGCAGAGACAATGCTGTGAACTCACCAAACTCCGGCTCTTGCCCACCCGGCCTCGCTGTTACACATTTGCCCAGCCTTCCCTGCAATGCCGCCGGGCATATGGCTGAATTCTGGCTCACAGGATGTCGGTGCACGTGATGTCTGCTACTACTAGGCCAGGTCCCTGAATCCCAAATCGCCCCCCTCCGCCCCCCACCCTGCACAGGTCTCCATGCATTCTCTCTTCTTTCTTCTTCCATTTGGTCACAGATGATCCCAGCAAATCCTGAGCCTGTGGGCAAGGGTAGAGCCATAAAACTTACAGAATCTGGGCCCCCGAATATCTGTACATAATAAAGCCTTTCCCCACGCAATGTCAACCATGCTTGGGTTATGGCATGGAGATCCGCAGGTCACTTGTCACTGCAGAATGTTCCGTACCTTAATACATTGACTGTTGCTGTATTTGCATGCAGCTCTGAGAGCTACGTTTGTGAGAAAATGCCTTGATATTTGAGGAACCCTGTCTCAGAGAGGCCCTATCCATAACAATATCCTAGGGGCACCCGGGTGGCTCAGTGGGTTAAAGCCTCTGCTTTCGGCTCAGGTCATGATCCCAGGGTCCTGGGATCGAGCCCCACATCGGGCTCTCTGCTCCTTGGAGAGCCTGCTTCCTCCTCTCTCTCCCTGCCTGCCTCTCTTGCCTACTTGTAATCTCTGTCTGTCAAATAAATAAATAAAATCTTAAAAAAAACCACAACACTATCCTAGAAAATTCAGCAAAGAAAAAGAAAGACTTCTGTGCTGTTATAGGCATAGCTAGTTGAGATAATTTAATCAAAGGCATAACCACTTACAAACCAAGAACCAGCTAACCTGTGTTTAGCTATGGAAGATATCAGTGGATCATGTAATTGCGCTCATCCATACATACTACACATATCACCGATTGTGTGCTAATGTGTTTAAATCTTGTTTTCAGAGACAAAATATCCTGCCGCCATGCTCTGAGGAAACAGACTCTTAGAAAAAATGATGAACAATGTCTGGGAAGAAAGAAGGAAAACCTGAGGAAAAGGGACTAAGATCTTCACTCTAAAGCGAAAACTTGGAAAGATATAAAGTGGCTTGGGTAAATAGAGAAATTGTAGAAAGCAGAAATTTAAGAAATGGGTTTTTTAAAAGCCAAGACAAACAAAACATGATGAATATTAACTTGCTGTTGCCCTTTCGAGATGCCTAGATTCCGTTATTTGGAAGAGAAAATAACCAAGTGAAACGGGATGACTTGCTTTTCTCTTTTAAGTGACTATTCTATTCTATGTTGAGGGATTTGGCTACACTTCAGTTCTCTGGAGGGGACTCTATTTTTAAAAAAGACTTAGATTGTTATCTTTGAAACCATCTTCACAAAGGGCTCAAATTTAAAGTAGTAAGAAACTTTGGTTTCAAACCTAGAAACGCATCTGATTTCATTTTATTTTAAATTTTATCCTCAAGGAGCACATTACGTATTTTAAGTCACTGTGGAAGGGGGCTTCCAAAAATCTTTCAGTTCATAGGAATATTCACTAGACTGCAACATTTTCATCCACTTACTCATGTCTGAATGCCTGTCACATTCAAACTGCTGGTTCAATCCAGCGAGTGTGTGTGTGTGTGTGTGTGCGCGCGCGCGCGTGCACGCACGTGCATGTCTTTCTGTTGCATCAGAGGCAGTTTTGTGTTTCTTCAAATTTGGAATCCCACACTCTTCAGAGGGAAAATGCATTCGATAAGCTAATACACAATGAGGGGATATTTAAGCAGCTACGCATAGTCAAACTCAAGTTTATGTTTCCGCTAGTGGAGGTCTGTGCACTATCAACAACATTTTGCTAAATTATCTCTCTCTCAATGTCTATAGAAGTGCAAAAGAAGTATGATGCCTTTATAACTGTATTTGCAGCCTTTCTGAGTATATCTGACTCAAAAGGCTTCCTAGTTTAACCAGTTATCAGGAGGAGCCAACCCTGAAGCTTGTAACTTGACACATCTGTCAGGCGGAAAAATCATCCATAGACTGGCTTCCGGCTTCGCACACTTCCGGCCTCGTTTCTCCTCTCCTGCCTAGATGCTTTCGTGCCAGGCACCGTGGGGCATATTCACACTCCAATACAGTCTGCAGTCCTACACCTCAAGTCACAACAGTCAGCAGCCTGGACAGGAGCCTTGCTAGAAGCCATCCCTACATGAGCACAACGAACTAGTGCCAATACACACAGAAGAGACGGATAATAAATCAATATTCCCACCAATAATTATGGGGGTGCCAACATGCATGTCTCTGCTGGGCATCTGAAATCTGTATCTTTCATCCACGAGTAAAAATAGCAAAACGTGGCTCTTTGTGTCCCCAACTCAACTTCCCCTTCGCTAGATCCTTCAAAAGCCCACAGCCACTCAAACACCTCTCACCACAAAGGGAAGTGTAATGGAGGGGATTTTGAAATGGGAAGAGACAGCTGTCTTAGCCCACTGTGGTTAAATAATCTCATTTTTGCAAATTTTCCAAAACAAAGCCACGTAAACATTAGAAAACACCGCAGGGGCTACTCCCACTGTTCCAGAAGGGACCCGTTCAGTGGTGGGTCCTCAGGCTTAAGTTTTATCAGCTTTAGGATGTTTCTACTTCTACATATAGGATTTCTTTTTCTCTTTGTAAAAATATCACATTATGGAAACTTTCAAACATATGCAGAGGTCAGAATATCTAACAACCCACTATGTACTCAACACTCCATTTGAACAACTATCAACTCAGGGCCTTCTTATTTTCTCCATACCCCTACCCCCCTTCCCACCCCATCCCACTTACCCCAGACTATACCATTTCAGCTATCACTATTTCTGTACATACGTATGTTTAAAGTTTATATTTCTTGTGTGAGATTTTATGCCAAATTTATCAATGGCTGTAACTAAATGAATATTTTTTATTTCTGCAAGGAGAATTACATTTACTTCTACTATTTTCAGAACAGGGACCAAGTCTGTTCAATGCTACTCATTTTTAACATTTATAATGAAGACAAGATTTCCTTTGACCTTAAACTTACACAGTGTTATATGTCAATTATATCTCAATAAAGGTGGGGGAAAAAAGATCTCATTTGAACTGACAGTGACCTTTCCTTCGCAACAGAGCCATGAATGAACTTCTGCTCCACAAACTCCCACATGTTCCATTTTTCTTATTGCTCATAATAGTCATTAATCCATCATCATATATACATACATACAAATACACACACAAAGACACATGTAATTTTTCTTCCTATATCACATTCTTCTAGCCTAAACTAAACCAGATTTTTCAGTCATGGGGAAAAAAACTGTAAATAAGGCGTTAGAGGAAGAAATAAGAAAAATGCACGAAAAGTCATCTAACATGTTAACAGTTAAGGGAAATGATGCTACACCCCCTTCCACACATGTGCAGATTTTCATACATTTTACACCATGGTTGTATGTAATTCCATATTAACATGTCATAAAGCATGCCTAAAATAAGAGTCTTTGGAACTGCCCTTCTTAGCATTTTAGCCAAAGTCAAGAGAAGGAATTTAAGTCGGTACCCTTAGTTCAAGGAGAAATTTATAAGATTTTACTATCCTCACTAGTTAAAATAAAGCCTGTGGGGATACACCAGTTCGGGGAATTTTCCTTGAGAGACATAAACATTCTTGCACGAGACAAAGAACATACTGGTATGTGAGAGAGTGTTGGTACACATCTTGGCTCTAGGACTGCTCTCGTGTTATAGAGCTCTGATAAACTTCTTGTAATGTGAAAGTCCATCCTGGGCTGGAATCCAAGGACTCAGAGGTAAACGAGACGAGCACAGTCCCTACCCTCACAGAGCTTTTCTGAAATTTCCTGAATTTGATGACTAGACCAGGAGTCACAATCAAGTGTGACACTTGTCACAACAGAGGAATTACAGAGGTTTCGGGAGGGCAGAGGAAGGGAGCTGAAACCAGGGATGGCCCCAGGGAAGTCTGTCTAAGCTGAGACTCACAGCGTTCTTCTCGGCACAATTTTATTTATTACAAGTATGGCCCTGTGCAAAGCGGAGGAGAGGCTGGGGGAGACAGTATGGGGGCGGGGAGAACATGTACAAGATCACGGACATTGACATGGGCAAGAGAAGATGTCATCCCGCCGCAGGACCATGGCAAAGAAAGCGGGCAGGAGTAGCCAGGTTCAAGAGCTATTTCAGACCTGGTCCATGGAGTTTGGTAATGAATTAGCGTGAGTGGTAAGAAAACAGGGGGACCTGGGTACGTGTCTGTGAACGAAGGTGGTGATTTTTGTTTTGTGAGGTTAGACAAGGAGTTGAGCTCTCTGGCTTCAAGATTTCTATTTCAGTTGATTCTCCAGAGACAGACAGACAAACATCAGAAATTAGAGCTTGGCCCTGCAATTCGTGAAACTTTGAAGAATGTGTACACAAGCTGTAATTACTGCTCTAATCTGATGGCTCTGCTCCATGCCCTAAAGCTGAGAAGCAAGCATACCTTTGTGTGTTCAGAATGTTAATTGAATTACCTTCGACTCTCGTTTGTGTTCCTCAAGTACAAATTCTGAAGTCAGGCAAAAGGGATCACAGTTATGTAGTACCGTACTTAACTACCCCTTTTATAAGAAAGGATTTTTATGCCAAAAATAAACAGAGGCGTACAGACATAAACCCATAAATTACGTGTGCCAGTACTTTAAAGGGCCGTGTATTTGCACAAGGACCAAGAGAGCTTTCCTAAAAGGGACTAGGTCCTGGGAATTCTCTCTAAAAGTGATTTATTTCTGTCAACATTCTTCAATTTAAACACATGAATTCACATATATTTAAATTTCTCCAAACATTTGACTTTAAAGCTTTACTTCTGATGTCCTGAGTAAATACCTTTAGCAAAGAAGCAATAAAATAAGTTCAGGCAGCTCTTCTCCTTGAATCTATCCTCCTCGTACGAGTCTTCCTCTAAACACCAAAAGATTATCTGCTACTATTTCTTCAGAGATATCTCCTGTCAAATATTTCTATATTTATATGTCTAACACATGTCACACGCACATATGTTACAAACTAGTCAAATGTTTCGAATTGCTTTGATTTTTTTTTTTTACTGAAGGGTTCTTTTTGACTTTCTGACCATGTAGATTTCAAACTTCATAAATCTACAAATAAAACCACTCTCGACATTCATTAAATGTCTACTCTGCAGAGATGGGTGTACTAGTGAATATCGCTTTGAACGATTACCCACAACAAGTCAACTACCTCAAAAACTCACACAGCTTTAACCAGTAAGTAATAATGCTAAATAACTTCACAGTTGCAAATAGAAACAGATCCGTGCAACCATTTTCTACCTTTGTAGTTCGTTAATGGGACAAGTGAGAACAAAAACAAGCTTTTATAACAGGAATTGCCCACCCTCCAGCCCTGACAAGCCATTCACCACTGATCATCTTCCATGTGAGAAGATCGCACACGGCCAATGGTACATAGTAAATTCTTTCACATCCCAGGTTGTTGCTGAGTGTCAAGAAAGGCTTTCCGTTATTTATATTGTCTGTAAAATAATCTTCAGTTCCCAGTAAGAGGTGACTTTGCATTAAGTAATGAAACTGCACTTTGGGACATGTACCCTATTAGCGTGTATCATATTAGTATATTATTCCTAATACAAAAATCTCATCTGTTAGTTTAATGCAAAGCTTTACTTTCTCCTCACTTATAACTTACAGAAAGACATGTTGAACAAGTTAGTTATGTCAATACATGTCTGTTAAGCCCAAGAGCTGAATTCCAAAAGGATTGGGGAAAATTTTTTAAATTCTCTGCTGTGTTAACTCTGCTGACCCAATTAGAAACATACATGGACAGCTCTGCGTTGGCAACATTTTACATGCTTTACAAGACATGGTACCTTAAAAGGGAGCCAGCGTACGTGTTTTGATGTTTCAGAAGTGACCCTGGCAGAGTGAGTAGGACTCTCGAGCTGATCAGAGAGGGATCCCTCTTTAAATCTGGATAGGGAGATTCTCAGTGTAAGAAAGAGAATGAGCACAAACATTGTCCAGAACAGAGTGAATTTCTGTGGTGTTCTTCGAAGCTTGGGGTACCAAGGAATCTTGCTGGTATAAAGACTGACGCATCCAAAGAGAAACAGCCCCAAAGGCACTGCCGACTTGACCTTGCGACTCTCAGCAGCCAGCCCAGCACACACCGCACCTTGGCTCTCCCTTTGCTCCGCAGCAAAACAACATGGGCAGACCCTCTTATCCAGTTCCAGGGTTTGTTCGTCAGTTCCTGCTCCCTCCCTGTCTTTACTCAGCTCCAGACGTTTCAGCTCTCATTCCTGTCTCCTGCTGCCAGGCCCACACCTGCGCCCTGGACAGATTTGGACACTTGACTATTTGGCACTTGGTCTTCGATACGGTTTGAACTCGCTCTCTGGCACCCGTGCCTTTTGCTACCCCTCCAGCCAAAGTGTGGTCCCTGGGAGTCCTCTGCTTGGCCTGTGCATCCACCAGACTCAGGCCTGCCCAATCAGAGCAAAGCGCAGTGTGGACCACAGCCTGAAGGTGCTGTACCTGTCCATCAAGATGGGCTTGGTGATGCTGCTGTAAGGAACAGCCTCAAATTCTCTGTGTTCTAAGGCAAATGTTCGTTTTTTGGCCTATTCTGCATACTCGCCGTGGGCCTGCCGTGAGTCTGTTCCAAGTCACCCTCACTCAGAAGCTGTGCCCCTTGTCCTAATTCCAGTGGCTGGGTGAAGAGAGCTCATTGCGCTGCAAAGCGGCTCTCAAGGCTTGCCTGGAAGTGATACGTTTCAGGCACATTTCGTTGCCCGATGCAAGTCATACAGCCCTGCCCCATATCAAGAGGCACAGAGATGCAATCCCACCCAAAAGCAGGAGGACCGAAGATATTGCTAGGTAATATTAACTATCAACATGGGGACCAAGTTTTAAGCCACAGTTTCCTGATCCATTTGTTTGCGGACCTGGAACACTGACTAGTGTTGGTTGACCGTATCTGCAAACCCTCACTAATCCCAAGAGAAGGCTTTAACTTCAAGTTGAATTAATACATGAAAGGGACTGACAGAAAAGACATAGGTCCTTGATCAAAGGAACTTTTTATGCTCTAACTACTGTCATTTGTACTAACATAGCTTGTTTTTTTTTTGAAGATTTATTTATTTTAGAGAGAGATGGGGGAGAGGCAGAGGGAGAGGAAGAGACAGAATCTCAAGCCAACTCCCCACTGGGCACAGAGCCTGACGCGGGGCGTGATCTCATAACCTGAGCTGATGATCCGAGCCAAAAATCAAGAGTCAGACACTTAACTGACTGAGCTACCCGGGAGGCCCAGTAGTACCATATTATTAATAACAGCTGTTTCATTTATCAGGTATTTATTATGTGCCTTAGAAGTATGCTTCCAGGGACACCTGGGTAACTCAGTAGGTTGGGTATCTGCCTTTGGCTTGGGCTGTGATCCAGGGGTCCTGGGATCAAGCCCCTCATTCGGCTCCCTGCTCAGCAGGGAGTCTGCTTCTCCCTCTTTCTCTGCCTCTGCACCTGACTCATTCCCTCTCTCTCTCTCTCAAATAAATAAATATCTTTAAAATAGAAGTATGATTCTAAACTCTTTACATATATTTCTTTAGTTCTCCAGTAACCCTATGATGCAAGGACTCTTTTTATTCCCTTTTCATGGACAAGAAAACTGAGTCACAGTGATGTCAACTGCTGTCACATAGTTTGGGTCTTCTACTAACTCCAGGGTTTCCACACTGGGTTACGGTGAACCTTCTGGCTTCTTACGTCTAAGGCAATCTCTCTCTCTAGGTTTTAGTCCAGAGAGCATTTCTGGCACATTGTAGGAAGGGATGGAGTGTAGGGAACATACAGGACTTCACTTCTGGCTAGAGTGTAGAAAAGTCAAGAGTGCATCATTCTTTTTTTTTTTAAAGACTTTATGTATTTACTTGACAGAGAGAGAGAGAGAGAAATCACAAGTAGGCAGAGAGGCAGGCAGAGAGAAAGGGGGAAGCAGGCTTCCTGCTGAGCAGAGAGCCCGATGCGGGGCTCCATCCCAGGACCCTGAGACCATGACCCGGGCCAAAGGCAGAAGCTTAGCCCACTGAGCCACCCAGGCACCCCAAGAGGGCATCATTCTCACCTAACCACCCAGAGAAGCCTGATTAGATACAAAACCAAAGTTTTATAAAATCTATCTCAGGATGGGGCGTGCAAAGCAACGTGCACGAACAGATTTCCAGAGAACAATGAGCCCTTCGTAGGGGAGAAGAGAGCCATGACTGTTCCCACTCAGAGCAGAGTGATGGGTGGAGAAGCAAGCCACATGAAAAGGCTAAGGAGAAGTTCATCAGGACCTCAGTGAAAGTCCAATGGCTGCCCATGGTCCAGCAGGACAAGAGGAGGATGCCAAGGAACTCGGCCACCGAACACGTCAGCACCGACCCTGATGGGTCATTCCCATGGATCATCACCAAGTGTTCAGGGCTATCATGCCAAACGCTGTGCTGGCACAGGACAGCCGAAGGATTTCCCCCTGAGGTGAAGAGGGCCTTTCCCAGGGGCAAAGCCAGCATTCTCCACAAGCAGAACCAAGGAAAAGGCATCAGGGGCACTCTGGGCTCTGAGGTCCTGAAGGCAGAGGGCTTGCCAGGTAAGTTAAAAGAAATCCACCTGCGACAACTCCCATAAGTTGACAAGAAACAAACAAATAAACATCTCAATACAAATGAGCAAGAGTTGCCTGAACAGATCCACTGCGAAAGGAGATGATATGAAAGGCAAAAGTGTGTGACCTAGTGTCCCATGTCATTAGCTACTGAGGAAATGCAAATTACACCCAAACCGAAGAGACTGACGTCAAATATTGGTGAGGACATGGCACAACCAGAGCTTTCAGACATTTCCGGTCAGAGCCTAAAGCACTGTTCGGCAGTCTCCAACAGGTCCACATACGGCTGTCCTAAGAACCAGCAATTCCATGGCTATGCAACTAGCTGAGATGGAGAGAACACAGAGAAGTTCCAAACTGGAGAGTACCTGTATATGCTCGTCATCAGGGAAGCAGTTAAACCCTGTACGTTCGCACAGCAAAACGCTACTCAGCACTAGACACGATGATCCACATGGATGATGCTTGAAAATATTGTGCTGAAGGAAAGAAGCCAAGCATGAGGGCAGACAGGCGTGAATCCATTTGTATGAAGTTCTAAAGCAGGCAAAGTAATGTGTGGCGATGAAAATCAAAATGGTGGCTGAATTAACCAGAAAGGGGCATAAGGGAGCTTTCTGGGATGATGGAAATGGTCTATATTGTGTTTTGGACAGTTAATACATACAGTTGTCAAAACGTAATTGAAATGAAGATGTGTGCAATTTATTGTAGCTTAATTATACCTCACTTTTAAAATGTACAAGGTCAAATGTCACCATTTCTGAATATTGAGAATGAGTCAGCTCCAAAGCGAGTCCAGGATACAAGCGTTAAAAGCCAAGTCCTGCAGGCCACCCAAGGTCAACATAAAACAATCCCAGCACTTCTCTTATTCATAGCATTTAACAGTCGGGTGCAGACACGACAGGACTTGCTATTAAAAAAAAAGGCTCAACCCCACACCTAATGAGTGATCGTATCCTTTCATCTGTCTCTAGCCAGCGTTATCTCATGCTGATTCACCCAAAACCTGCCAATGTGTCACGGCCCTAATCTCTCTGTCAGCCTATAACTGTTCGGGGTCAGCCCTTAAAGCACCGGGGATTCCCATTCTAACCACACAGAGCTTATCAACTGCATGGCTTGCTAGAGCTCTACCATTAACTACCTGATGATCTCGTCATTACCATTTCTGATCTGAACTCTGTGCAAGTCTGTGCGAATGCTTTCCTGGGAAGCTCCTTTGAAACACTCAGAAGTGACTTGGGGCATAGTGATGGCAAGTGGTATTATGCGGTGGGGTGACTCCAGAGGCGACCATGCCTAAAACAGTCTTAATACTGCCTAAAATAGCACCTCTCGTGCTTGACCGTGCATAGGAATCACCAGGGCATATTGTTAAAATGCAGATTTTGATTTCCGTAGGTCTGGGGTGGAGCCCAGGTGTCCGCATTTCTTTTCTTTTCTTTTTTAAAAGATTTTATTTATTTGACAGAAAGAAAGATCACAAGTAGGCAGAGAGGCAGGCAGAGAGAGAGGGGGAGGCAGGCTCCCTGCTGAGCAGAGAGCCTGATGCGGGGCTCGATCCCAGGACCCTGGGATCATGACCTGAGCCGAAGGCAGCGGCTTAACCCACTGAGCCACCCAGGCGCCCCTCTTTTTTTTTTTTAAGATTTTATTTATTTGACAGAGAGGGAACACAGGCAGTGGGAGAGGGAGAAGCAGGCTTCTCGCTGAGCAGGGAGCCCAACGTGGGGCTCGATCTCAGGACCCTGGGATCATGACCTGAGCTGAAGGCAGAGGCTTAACCCACTGAGCCACCCAGGCGCCCAAGGCGGGGTCTGTGTTTCGAACAATGCTTCCAGGTTACAAGGTGTTGCTAGTCTGTGGTCCACACTTTGAGTTGTCAGGGGCAGGTATTTTTTTTTTTATCTATGGTTATGTTCTCTGTTTCTAGAAGGCACCTCTCTCCTTGTATGCATTCTCAGTCCAGGCTTCAACATTTGACTGCTTTAGGGTCAAAACATACAAGCCAGCATCCCAGCAATGGACAAAGGGTAGCTTTCAGAATTGAAAAGAAGCTTTCTGGAAAGGCATTCTAATTTTCACGTCTTAGCTCAAAATAATTGTATTAAATCAAAATCATGCATCTTCTCTGGTGTATTCCCATCACCAATCTGTAGGACTCCTACTGACCTGCGGCTGCCACAGAGTAGGAAGCAGACCTTCCAGAATCATCTGGGACCAGAGCAACGGACCACAGGCAATGTCTCACCAACACTTCAGCTCACACTGGTTGGCAGGAACACTCTGCCTGACAGCCAGAGAGAGAAGAATGCAGGTCAGTGAGTCCCTCCCTGAAACAGGCCAGAGCCTGCTTCCATAATCAGGTGGGGTCTCTTGTCCCTGTGACTGCTGGGTACAATGTTGCTCCTCAGGCAGATATAAAGGAAACAGATTTTGCCCCAAAGGACCTTTGGATTATAAGGATTATAAGAGATAGTAAGGAAGATAAGATATATATATGATATATATATTATTGTATATATATGAGTAAGATAAGGTATATATATGATATATATCATAAATATGATATATATATGCATATATATATGAGATAAGAGATAGTAAAATCATAATGTCAGTATATTTGGCATCCCATGGGGACATATTTTGAGTCTTAAGTTGTTTTTTCTCAAAGATTTTATTTATTTGACAGACAGAGACCACAAGTAAGCAGAGAGGCAGGCAGGGAGAGAGAGGAGGAAGCAGGCTCCCCGCTGAGCAGAGAGCCCGATGTGGGGCTCAATCCCAGGACCCTGGGATCATGACCTGAGCCAAAGGCAGCGGCTTTAACCCACTGAGCCACCCAGGCGCCCCAAGTTTTTTAAGTATTTAAGTTAAGGGGTATCTGGGTGGCTCAGTCAGTTTAGCATCCGACTCTTGATTTTGGCTCAGGTCATGATCTCAGGGTCCTGGGATCGAGCCCCACGGTTGTCTTCCTGCTAGGCAGGCAGCCTGATTCTCCCCCTCTCTCTGTCCCTCCCTCTGTTTGTGTCTCACTCTCTCTCTCTCAAATGAATATATAAAATCTTTTTAAAAATAGAGTATTTAAGCTAAAATATTATCTCTATGCAAGTGTTCCAGACCCTCTTTAGAAATACACTTGAAGACAAACCGTAAGTGACTCTCGACCCTCACAAAACAAACTGAGGGTTGCTGGGGGGAGGGGGATCGAGAGAGGGGGGTGGGGTAATGGACACTGGGGAGGGTATGTGCTATGGTGAGTGCTGTGAACTGTGTAAGCCTGGCGATTCACAGACCTGTACCCCTGGGGATAAAAATACATTATATGTTTATAAAAAATTAAAAATTAAAAAAAAGAAATACACTTGAATCACCGAATCTCAATAATTCAGAATATTCATAATTTCTCCAACCATTTTACTTCAGCATTTAACTTGTCATTCAGAATGAAATTGTATATGTAAAACCAGAAATAACAATACTGAATGTGGCATGATATTCAAGTTAGAGCAACTGATCTGGTTTATTGCTAACTAGATTAGTGGCATTAATCCTTGGGCACACAAACACTTTGTCAAAGAAACACATACAACTACAACAGACACACACACACAAAATATGGCGGCAAAAGCAGTCTTTCATCTGCTCGCAGTTTTGCGAGTTTCCAAAGATGAGCCAGTCACAGTAAGACGAAGGTCAGGAGTACTAGGTTCTGCACAGGCAGCTGAAAAACGTGGAAACAAGGTCTAAATGGAAGCAGGCAGCTGTGTTCCCTCTGAGGTCCCAGGATCCACCTCCATACAGGGTCTAGGTATTTATTAGGAAACGGGGACACGCAGCAGTTCGGCTGAGAGTCCTGGCACATAGGCATGAACCAACAGTCAACTATTTAATTTTCACTGCTTGCCTTTCCTGCTGGAAGTCTTCCTTTGCCGTCCTGGGACGCTTTACGACAGCTGTTGGAGACTGTGGGAGTTCCTACTCCTAAAACGGAATGCAGCACTCACTACTCAACTTTGCAATATGGGCATTCACCTAGGACTGGCCCAATATTTTGGTAGCAACTGTAAAATGTATACTCTCAGGCAAGCCTAATTTTCCAGACATGGGTTTAGCTGAAGAATTTATTCATTTATTTGAGAGAGAGAGAGGGAGCATGTGCAGGGGGAGGGGCAGAGGAAGAAGCAGACTCCCCGCTGAGCAGGGAGCCCGATGCAGGGCTCGAGCCCAGGACCCCGGGACCATAACCTGAGCTCACCTGCCTTAGCCACCCAGGCACCGCTGAGGAGCCATAAAACTTAAAAGTGATAAGGCATCTGAGGATAATCACAGCTAAACTGAACTGTGACAGAAACCACCACCGCCACCGCCCTCCCAGCCGCCACCACACTCACCAGGACACCATTCCCAGCATCACCAACACCACGACCACCCCACTGCTGTCACCACCATTCCCACCATCACCACCATGACTGCCACCGCCCTACACCGTTGGTAGTACAGACAAACGTAGAAGCTTTATTAGAAATAATTTTGGCAGTAACTATTAAATCTTAAAAATTTCTATTCCATTTGAATCATCAATTTCTCTCGAAGGTACCTGTCCTGCAGAGATACTTATGCAAAAAAAATATGCATGGAAAAAGCTCAGCATGACAAAAATGTCAATTTCTGCCAATAAAATTCCAATCAAAGTCCCAATCGGATTAATTTTGGGCAAAGAGACAAACTGACTCTCCAATTTAAGTAGAAACAGTGTTTGAAACGAGGAAAAATTATGAACACCCTAAGGAACTTCAAAGACAAATCTGTTTAACAAATATTTACTAAACGCCTATTATATGCCAGGTATTATTTTAGCCAAAGGGATAAGCAGATAAAACCTTTCACTGCTCGTACTATAGAACACTGGGCTACATACAATAAGAATAAAATACACCTAATCAACTGATGTGGCAGAATCTACAAGACATACTGTGAAGTTTTTTTAAAAAATCACGGAATGATATAGGCTATATAACACTCTCTGTGTCCTAAAATTCATCTCTATCTGAGCATATAAATATATAAATGTGGGGCACCTGGCCGGCTCAGTGTGTTAAGCCTCTGCCTTTGGCTCAGGTCATGATCTCAGGGTCCTGGGATCGAGCCCCACATAGAGCTCTCTGCTCAGCAGTGAACCTGCTTCCCTCTCTCTCTCTGCCTGCTTCTCAGCCTACTTGTGATCTCTCTCTCTATCAAATAAATAAATAAAATCTTTTAAAAAAATAAAAAATTTTAAAAAAATAAATATATAAACACATAGAAAATAATTTAGGGAGATATCTGACTAAGAGCCAATGGATGATTACTTCTGGAAGGGAAAACAGGATTGAATAAATCTTGGACAGTTTTGGCCTGGTGTAATATCTGGATTTTTACAAGAAGAATGTGTTTATCACATACATGCCTAAAATGTATCAGGTTACTTGAAAAATACTGATGAAGCATTCCTTGTCACGATCTGGTCTAGAATATACTGTACTTAACAGAATGTTTCCAAAGACTGTCTCATTTTTGTTGGTCACTTCCCATGACTTCAAATTCTGTAGGCTGATGATAGATGAAGTTTACTTTTGTTAAAAGAAAAGACTGGAAGGCAGGTGGGTAAGAGAGAGACCAAACCAGGTGGGTGTTTACCATCAGTTAAACTTGGGTTTGAGTCCCTCATCTGGTGCCTGATAAACATGTATGTTCTCAGAATATATACTTTTAATAGCAAGCAATGGGATGTCTAACAAAAAGTGGCTTAAACAATAGAGACTTGTTAACTCGCACAACCAGAAACCCAAAAGCAGAACAATGCCAGGCAGGACAACCCCTACAGCTCTCTCCCTTGACCTTTTCCTCATAGTTGCAAGATGGCTGCTGCAGCTCCAACAAAGCACCACATCCTTACAAGACAGCAGTCCAGTGTAAGAAGGAATGAGGTCTTTTATTTGTACGGGTCTCACTTTATCAGGGAGGATAGGTTTTCACAGCATTCTCCCATAAATTTTCCGTTCCATTTAATTGGTCAGACCCAGGTCACATGACCACCCTCAACTCAATTACTGGAAAGGAGGTAGAATAATCATGCTCAACTTGAGCTCAATCATATTTCATACCCCGAGACTGAACCCTCCTACCTGAGCACATAACTTTACCTGATACCCACAGCAATTCTGAGTTCCTCCCTTAACAAAAGATAAAAAAGAAGTCACCACTGGGCAGCCAATGAATGGCTATAATAAGTAATTAAAGGTTCAGTTTGTTTATCTGTAAATTGGGCAAAATGATCTATTCTCGTAATTGTTTGAAACACTAAGTGAGATAGTGTATGGAGAGGCCTGGGTGGCTCGGTCAGTTAAGCATCTGCCTTTGGCTCAGGTCATGATCCTGGGGTTCTGGGATCGAGGCCCACACAGGACTCCCTGCTCAGCAGGGAGTCTGCTTCTCTTTCTCTCTCTCTCTTTCAAATAAATAAATATTTAAAAAATAAGATAGCATATGGCGAGCACACTTGGCTTATACTAGCTGCTCGGTAAATGTCAATTTTTTCCTCATTAACAATTATAGCATTATTCCCCTAAGGAGATTTTAAAAAACTAGACACCAAGCAAACTAGAAGGTGAATCATCTAGATATAGTTTTCCGCTCCTTGCACTTAGGTATTCCGATATACATAATACACTTACGTCTGGCAACAAAAAGTATCACTGTCTGAGGACTCTTACCCAAGATGACAAATTCATTTCTGAAAAGAGTCCTGTACCAAGAAACAAGTGAAAGGAGTCATTAGAGGAGATATAATCTCAGGGAAAGACTCTTTCCATATTAATTTCAAGTTTATCTCTTGAAGAAAAAAGGGATCCAGATAGACGCTAATCAGACCGTATAACCTCCCATGGCGGAAGGACAGAGGAAGCTCTCTGGGGCCTCTTTTATAAGAGGACTAGTCCCAGAACTGTCCCTTCTTCACAGCTAAGGATGACTACATTTACCTCCTTGTGGAAAAACATTTCCCTCCAAATTCCAGATAACCCCAGAAGTTCCTTGCGTGTGATGGCAATCCATTTAAAATTATTCCATCACAAACTATTTGATGACAGGTTTGGTATATGGACTTCAGCCATGGCAGGAGGAGGAAGAGTAAAGAGGGCTCCGAGTTGGGCTTCTCTACACCCAAGTAGACAGATTTCCCTGGAGCAGAGGTTCTCACACTTGTGCGTATATCTGAATCACCCGGAGGGCTGGTTAAACCAGATCGCTGGGTCCCGGCTCCAGGAGGTGTCGGGTGGGCTCTGAGAATCTCCAGTTCTAACCAGCTCCCAGGGGACGCTGCTGAGGCTGTTGAGGACCACCGTCGGGGAACCAGTGCTCCAGGGTGATGCAGGAGCTGTGAGCATGAGTGATGGCCTCGGTCACTCCCCGAATCCCCACCTGTGAACTCGGGCTCAACCCCAGTCAAATGACATTGCAGAGCAGAGCCGTGAAATGTGTAACATTTCTGAGTCGTTTCAAATTATTTCCAGGTTGCAGAACTTGAGACTGGAAGACTTCATTTGGGGAGAGACCCGTTCGAGGAAGCATGAAAGGAGGAGAGGAAGGCCGCCTACCCAAACAAGCCAGCGTGCCCCTCCCTCACCTGCCAAGTTTCCAACAAAGGGAAAACAAAATAACACTCACATTCGAAATGCTTTTAAGGGTTTGCAAGCATTTCAAGTAAATGATTCTTCCTTTCCTTTATGCCCAATAAAACTATTGAAACAGAGACCCCAAGAATTTAGGGCTCTTTGACATCGTCGCCAAAGGACAATCCTGCTTGATTGGGCTCCATTACAAAATCCGAGAGCATGGCCCAGACAAACCAGCTACATGAGCGCCCTGTCAACCGCTTTGCCAATAATGTACTGAAGAGCCGGATTAGAAAAAAACTGTTTCTGTCATTTGATGCAATAGATTTTTCAAAACAATATTTTAATTTGCATACCAAGCCAAATTCCCTCTCGGAGGAGGGATAGAGCGCATTCCATTGTGTAAGACAATCTTCATTCCCTCGTGGTGATGTCAGTGCTCAGTGAGCAATGCTCTCGCTGCGATATTTTTTCTTGCCATTAAGGTTCGTATTATAAAATTTTAACCACTTCAGAATCGGGCAAGATATTGCAAATCTTTCTGTTAGCGTTTTTGCAAAACCGAAAGAGACACGGCTGTCACCGACTGCCTCAAGCACAATTATTTAATGACTTTTCCCTTGTGGTAGGAATAGGGTCTCTGAAATCCATCTTCACCTCCCAGGACTTTGTTCTCTTAGGAATACTGATCTGGGTAGTTGATTTTTGCCAGCTTTTAACGTTCAGGGAGCAGTCTGATTGTTTGCTAAAACGATAGGAGGCACTTGAGGGCTCGAAGACTAAATCCTGGTAGGAATTTTGAGGTTAATGGGAAACACACTGGGTATCTTACTAGTTAGGGAAATACTGGGGCACAGACAAGATTAAGGGCAAAACGTACTCTAACACAGAAATGACACAAAATGGCGTGAAGTAGTCCAGCACAGCAGGGAGAGTCTGGTGAGAGCCTCTTCTCATGATTACTTGGGAAAAACACGAAGTAAAAGAATTGTAATATGCCATCTATCTATCCATCTACCTTTTTCATCCATCTGCATACATACCCCAAAATTTTAAGATTAAAGGGAAAAAATCGGATTTGCATTTTGAACTCTAACAATGTGCTATTTTAATTGTGGAAAGCTTGGAAAAATATAGAACGGTGAAGAAAAAACAATACAATACCAACCAACTAAATTAACAATTGATTACATTTAGCCATTTTAACTGAGCTAATTTTAAAATAACAAAAAAGGGGGGGGAATGCCTGGCTGGCTTAGTTGGTGGAGCATATGACTCTTGATCTTGGGTCATGAGTTTGAGCCCCACACTGAGCATAGAGGTTACTTAAATAAGTAAATAAATCTTTTTTTTAAATGAAAAAAAAAAGGAGCAATATAGAAAACACTGAAATCCCTTTGATTTTTTCCCCCCTTGTCCCATTTGCCTATAACTATTTAATTGCCTAAGAACCCTTCCAGGACATGGTTTTATACTTTTATTTTATACAAATATCTTAAATGTGGCTTCAAAAATGCAGAACATGGTCTTGTATGTTTTCTGATATGTAAATAAATGCTATCAAATCAGCACCTATGATAACACAACTTGATTTTTTTCATTCCCTATTACACTTTTGGGCCTATCTATTCCAATACCTATAGATCTAGATCATTTTTTAAAGAATTTATTTATTTCTTTGGCAGACAGAGATCACAAGTAGGCAGAGAGGCAGGCAGAGAGAGGAAGGGAACCAGGCTCCCTGCTGAGCAGAGAGCCCGATGCAGGGCTCGATCCCAGGACCCCAGGATCATGACCTGAGCCGAAGGCAGAGGCTTTAACCCACTGGGCCACCCAGGGGCCCCTAGATCATTTTTAATGTGGCGTCACATTCCCTTCTATAAATACACCACAATTTCTCTTTTAGCCAGCCGATGAAACCTTCGGGGTTTTTCCATTTTTCACGATTACAAACAATGCCACAAAGAAGAGTCTTGTCCCTGTTTCCAGAGGCTTCGGTGGAAGAGGTTTTCCTGGGACTAGATGGAGGCAGAGCTGCTGGGTCATAATGTTTGCACATCTTCAGCCCTGCTAGATATCATTGAAATGTTCTCCCAAGAAGTAATAGCATTAGTGTTCCAATCAGCAGCCCTGACAGGTGGTTTTCCCTCATTCTTGTCAAACTCCAACTGTGTCATTCTTAAACTGTCTCTCTCATCCAAGGGTCCCTGCTAAACAGCAAAGATGAGTTTTTTGCCTGCACTGGGAATGGGACTGCAGTGGACATCTCTTCTCTGCTCACTGGCATCTAGAAATATCTAGAAGCTGAGCCTCCCTTTTCTATAGAGAACTGCCCTTCAACCCAGTGGGTTGTTAGTCACACAGTCATAAAGAAATTTCTTCCTAGATGTAGTGACCCACCCAGAGGTAGAGATCTGAATATGGACAATCAGAACTGCTCTTCGGGGGTTAATATAGGCAATGAGAGAGAAAATCTCTCCCATCTTTCAGGAACTTGAGGAGTAAGGAACAAACTGCCTTTGTCTACCTGAGAATGAAACCGCCGAGAGGAAGGAGGAATCAAGACCAGATAGCAATTCTACTCCTAGGTATGGTCCAGAAGAACTGAAAACAGGGACTCCAAAGTCCTGCAGCAGGACTCGCAACAGCCAAAAGATGGAAACAGTCCAAATGCCCATCCACAGAGGAAAGGATAAATAAAATGTGGTCTATCTGTATGATGGAATATTATTCGGCCATAAGTAGAAATAAAATACTGACACCTGCTATGACATGGATGAACCCTGAAAACATTATGCAAATTGAAATAAGCCAGAAACCAAAGGACTAGTATCGTACGATTCCACTTACATGAGATTTCTAGAATGGGAAAGTTGATAAAGACAGAAAGAAGATTAGAGGTTTCCAGGGGCTGGGGGGAGAGGGGAATGGGGAGTTACTGCTTAATGACTGGTTAGAGATTCTGATTAGGGTGATGGAGGTTTGGAAACGGGTAGTGGTGATGGCTGCACATCACTGTTAACATAGTGAATGCCACTGACTTATACACTTAAAATGGCTAAAGTGGCATATTTTATGTTATACATATTTTATCACAATAAAAATTATTAAAAACCCCAAGGCCATTAAAAATGAAAAAAAGATTAGATAGACAAAAAGAAAGACATCCCCCCCCCCCACACACACACACACATCTTCTAATGACATCATTTGAGTCCCTGGATCCTACAGGCCCGAAGTCGGAACTAATTCTTTCCTTAGTAACATAAATCAATATATTCTATTTCGTTCTTTAAATAGTTTGAATTGGCTCTCTACCGCTAGGAAATGAAATAATAGTAATCAGGCATAACAGCATATAATCAGGAAGGAAAACAATGTGATCTTAACATCCACTTAGGTTCTAAACATTTTATTCAAACCTCTGCTGTTCGTGAGCAGTCAGTCAAAAATTGAGTATGTGTGTGTGTTATTAGGAGCTGGTAATAGTTTAAATAAACATGATAATCACAATCCCCTAATTTCATTTTGATGCTTGATACAAGGTCTATCCCAACTACATTTTTTCCAGATACATTTCTCCTCTAGTTAAGGTGCTAAAGAGAATTAAGGGACATGCTGAAGAGGACAGAAAATAAAGAGTACACAGTAATGAGAAGGAGATTAAAAGTGATGCTTTTACTCTACTACCAAACAGAACATAATAAAAAAATACATAAAGTAACATAAAATAATTCTCATGTTATCTGCTCAATAGGGTTGTTTGGAGGCTCAAATAAAAAAATTGTAAAGCACAAAAAGAAAAAAGAAATGATCCAAAATCCTAAGGCAAAAGGCATTATCACATTTTAAGCATTTATACTGATCTGGAGAGCGGGTGCTCTCAGAGAGTCACCCTCTCTCCTCAGAGGAACTAGGAGTCCCCTCCTTTTTTATAAAGGGAGCTAAAGATTCCTTTCTTGATATTACCTGCCTTTTAGTAATGGACCCGGCAAAGCCTACGGGACAAAAGAGAAGGCTCAGAGAGGAAGGGGACTGCTTCTCCTTGATTCTTCTCTTCATTTCACTTGATATTTTGGTCTTTGCATAAATTTAGCAATAGACAATATAAATTAATAAATAAATTAATAAATAATAATAAATTATAATAAAATAATAATAAATTAATAAATTAACAAATTCACGTGAACAATTATACTTTGCATCCAACAGTTTCTCCTCTCTCAGGAATTACATCTACGGCAGACACGGCTGATTTGCCTGTAATCTTGTGCATAATACGATCCCAAATGAAGCATAAAAATTTTTTAAAAATTTAAAAAGTAAAACAAAATAATAAAATAATAAGATGTAAAAAATAAAATCCCAAAATTTAAAAAATGAAGTTAATTTAATTTTAAAAATAAATAAAATAAAAATAATAAAATAAAATGAATCCATTTGCCAAGAGAGAGGATATAGGATCAAAAGTATGACTTATTGTAGAATTTCCTTAAGGACTGAAATATGAACGGTGGGCAACAAAATTGTGAAAGGTCCCAAAATCAGTAATAAGAGTATAAGAGTAATAAGAGTAATAAGTAATAAGAGTAACAACAGTAATAAGAGTAATAACAGTAATAAGAGTAATAAGAAGCGCAACAGTCTTAGGACAGGCAAGCAAGCCGGAAAGGATCTGCTTGTCTGGAGCAGGGTGAGGAAAGGCACGCCCAACTGGAAATTGGCAGACACTAGTGACAGCGACAGGCAAAATCCAAACATCAATGATGGGTTAAATTGTTTTATAAATGTTTCCCCAGTGGCCAACTGCTACAAATGCAAATTCGTCAGGAAATTCGGCAAAAGACAAAGAGAAATGTATTATTTGTTCAACATGAAAGGAAAAACACAAAGATAGGAAAGGAGTACTACAACATTATGAAAGTTGAAACGCCATTTTTCTTCTGTGTTTCCTTCCTTTTGCTCTTCCTTTTTTCTTTCTTCTTTTTTCTTTTCTTTCTTTTTTTTTCTTTTTGGCTCTAAAATGGCTCCATAAGGATTGGGAGGAGGGGAGTGGCAAAGGAACCAAGGAATCTCTTTCGGAAAAACAAGCAAGGTTTCCAAAATTCACTATGCTTCTCTTCGTCTAGTTTAGTGTGCTTCTCTCCTTTCTAAATGCTTACGTGGGTGCTCTCTCTGCCTGGTATTCATAACCAAGACATTTTTGAAATTTATAGCTTCATACCAGTAATGGGGTGGGATAGAACAGCACAAAAAGGAGCTTGCGTTTCAAATACTAGCACAGAGAACTGCTTCTTGAAATATGTGACACTTCCAGCTCCCGGAAGGCACAATCGACTGCATGTGTCAGTGGTACATAAGACCTTCCAAAAGGACGCAACACGAACGACTACGGTATATAGTCTAGATCTCATTATAGCATGATCAAAAACATGAGCTGATATTTCCATCTCCGACACCATATGAGTTTTTCAGTCTGCTTTGTATTCAAGGGGGTTCAGTTGAACGAATTAATCCCATAGTTAGAGGGAAAAATTATTTGGCAGAAAGGAGGGACAAGGAGGGACTAGGAGGAGTAACTGACATGGAAAGTCATCTGATATTACCAGTTAAGCTCCAGAATTGGGGTTTTGAGGATAATTCCAAATAAAATCCCAGACATTGGTTTGGAAACGGTTTCTCTATTAATCTGTGCTCTACTTTAGTGGCGTTCCAATGAATGATATCCCAAAATTATAAACGTTTTCTTCAAACCGAATTTCCTGTGAATTGGCAACAATTAGCTTAATTGCGTTGAAGGAAATATGATTAGTTTTGAGAAGGATACGTTTGCTCTGAATCTTCTCGAGGAAAATCTACGCTGTTTTGGTGAAAGTAGGAACCATGGTTATAAATAATTCATTACACAATGCAGTCCTATGATAAATTTGAGGGCTCGCTTAAATACTGACATATTCTCTGTAACATTAGGCTACCAGAATTCAATGTATTACAGGGAGTATTCTTATTTTTAGTGTTTATTTTCATTCCAGTTAGTCAACATACAGCGTTATATTAGTTTCAGGTGTAAAATACAGTGATTCAATATTTCCATCCATCACCCGGTGCTCATCACGACAAGTGCGCTCCTTCACCCCCATCACCTACTTCCCCCATCCCCCCACTCACCTCCCAACTGGTGACCATCACTTTATTCTCTATAGTTCAGAGTCTATTGTTTGGTTCTCTCTCTCACTCGCTCTCTCTCTCTCTTGCTCTCTCCCTTTTGCTTGCTCTGTTTCTTAAATTCCCCATATGACTGAAATCCTACGGCATTTCTCTCTCTCTGCCTGACTTCTTTCACTTAGCATAGTACCCTCTAGCCCAAGTCTTCACGTCCTTCGCGCAGTTTCTCATCGCTTCCTCATTTCTGCTGGTGTTCCCCGCATCCATTCATTGGCTCACTCCTCAGAAATGCAGAGCTATAAAATGTTTACTTCCATATATTAATAACTATCATTTATTAAACAGGCATCCTAGTTCCTTTATATATTACATAATTTAACCCTTGAGACAACATTTTCATCTCCATTTCAGAGCCTTTTGAGAAAGCCAAGTTCCTGAAGGGTTGGCTAACTGGACCAAGGCTGCACTCAAACTCAGACCTAACACCGTAGCCTGTGCGGTTTTCACTATGCTGTGCTGTCTCTGACCGAAAGAAGCTGGCAGAAACATCATAAAGGGAAATATATTAAAATACCAACTAAATGTTCACTGAGGGTATATAGAACAAACTATATGGGACAAAATATCTTTTCCAAAATATTAGCCACAAGAGCTTGAAAGAATGTTCTAGAACTATATCCCATTAATCCTAAATCATTACTATTACTTGATTATTTTTATTTAAATTTTTGAAGATTGAATGCTTATTGTTTTAGATCCCAGTTAGGGGGTGGGGGCATCTTCATAAATACAGCATTTAAAACTTGTTAATAAAAGTTCAAAGCATCTACAAACTTTAGTTTCTCAATAAAATCTTCATATTGGGTTTAAGGACTATTTTCTATCAGAAATTGGCCACATTCTCATCATCCTTGTGCCTGTTTTCCTCTGCACTGCTGAGAAGCCTTGGCAATTTATCATAGGACAAATATAGAGACAGAGGAGGAGTAACCTTCAACCTGAGCATAAATCACACTCCTGCTACCACTGTTCAGCAGACCAAATGACATCCAAGGGGAGTGACAGGGACCATTTCAGCTGAGTTACCTAAAATGGCTACACTGGATCACCAACTCATACGTCCTGAATTAGCTACTGACCCTTCCTTCCAGTATTTCACAGAGGTCAAAAGTGAAACTGAGATGTCCTTGAACCAGACATGGGAGAAGAGGAGAGGACTTGTGTAATCACTTTAAAATCCGACAAAAATCGATTTTTACTGAACGAAGAGATATGAAAATACACACAAATAACTTTTTCTTATGTGACTGAAACTAATTATCATTGGAATACAACGTGGTGTTTTTTGCCAGAGAGTAACACATATTTGAAACAAGACTCTCTAAAGGTGTAGTGACTTACATAAATCTAAGAATGAAGGTCTGTTACGGGTTCTATCATGCACGTTTCCCCCTGATAGAGCCCCAGAGATCATCTATAGCAACACATAGAGCTTACAGTAGACAAAATAAAATGGAATGAAGTTTTTTTTTAATGTAGGCCCGAATTCATCCCTCTGTATTTGCGTGTGAGTGATTTAAATTATTTTAACAGATCTCAGAATACAAAAGCAGGTAATACACGATCATTATAGGAAAGCATATAATACTAAGCTATATAAATAAAGATATCCTAACTCTTCTCAAATCCCACAATTTTGTTAGCAGTTTCTACATATCCTTCTACATCTTTCTTAGACTCATTGTAATATGTGCCTATTTCCTTTAAACTTTCTTTCCAAAATAGTATGATATTACTCCACAATTTGCTTTTATCATTGACCAATACATCACGGATGTTCTTCTGATTAATGCATGAAAACTAATCATTCTGTTTTCCTAGTCATATAAGGTCAACTAAAACGACCAGTAGAAATAAATGACCAAGCCTCCAGATTTTGGTCTCTAATTCCAATCCCCACTGAAAGGTATCAGAGTTTCTTGGGAAAATGGCCAATTCCAGACCTCACTCAGCGGCAGAGAAGATACAAGACAAGCCCGAGACGTCACGTAGTGCCAGAAATCAGGGAAGATCTCAAAGATATGGTCATTTCAGAAGGACACTGGAAGTAACTTAAAGAGGCCCCTATTAGTCAAATCTGTGACGATCTGAGCAGCAAACAGAGTAAGTGCAGCCAAGTTGCTAAGTCATAGCTGTACCGACTCGGGCTGGGGGAAGCTAAGTCATCTGTGCCAGTACTGGCCACCAGGAAGAAGTAGTCAATGTTGAAAAGGAGTTTTCATGACTCCAAAGCAATGCTTCCACTATACGTCATGCCTCTTGATCAAAGCAGGGCTGAACTGAAACGTGCGGAAGGGAGCAGAATAAAGAGACAGCTAGGAAGAGGCAGGTAAGCACGCCTGAATTGAATTTTCACTGGAAAGGATTTTCTAGGAAGCGGCCCCGGCCAACGACACAAAACCAGAGCCACAGACACCCACACAGTGGCTGCACAAGATGGCCTTCAGCGAGACCACGAAAGGCCCGCCAACACTTGTGTTCAGATGTGCCAAGTGCTCCTCCCTCCTGGTGGTGCTTGCCTTTCAGGTCCATGAACTCTGCCCAGAGCTCTGCCCGCCCCCATGCAGGGACGCTGGGCTTGCCCCCCACTATCCTCCCACCCTGGGAGGGGTTTTGGCCATTGTCTCCCCCACTCCCCAAACTCTCCTGGGACCTGGAGAGAGGAAACAGTAGTCTATCCTCCAACACCAGCCCTGGGTTCCCCCTCCTGGGACGGTACGACTCTGGCCTTCAGTGAAGAATTATGCAGATGGCACAAGTTACAGCTTCTCTTTGGCAAAACCAAAAGGTCTGCTTTGGTCATTGTTCATCCCCACACCTGAAGAGCAATCGTCCTCAGAGCAGAATCAAGCACCCATCTCTAAGCAATGAAATAAATCACAGGAACTTCAACATTGGTGTTCTTTTTCCCCGAGGCTCAAATCTCATAGGCTCTTCCTCTGACTCATTGTTCCCAGTCCTCTCTTGGCTCCTGCCACCAGCACTATGCACACTCGCCCCCAAACGCTGAGGTACCCTGACCTTGTCTGATGGACACTGAGATGTGTTTTCCAGGTCCCCCTTCCAGGGACGGCCGGTCGCCCCAGCTGTTGGGAGGGCCGCGGGTAGACAGACAGCCTTCTGCTGGCAGCAACTGAGTGGCAAAGGGCTGTCAAAGTCAAGGTCGCATCCTTCCCAGGGTGGCCTACACCCAACGATGGTCGATCAAAGTAAAGGTATAAAATCTGCGCTATTTGGCCCCAAGTGGAATCATTATGATGGGCCATTTCATGTCGGAGCTATCCAGGGGTGTGGCCAAGGCTGATTTGGCCTGCAATGCCGCTCAGCTTTTCCCTCTACCCAGCAAGGTTTCCTTCTTCTCCCCTTTCAGGTGTTGACCCCTTTTAGACATGTGCACACTGACCTCCTTCTCATGGTATGCTTCCGGGAGCACCCGACTTGGAACACCCTGCCACCAGATCCCTGCTAGAACAATGGTGGGCCAGGATTCCCATCACAAACTCCACATACGATCTCCTGAATCCATGCAACTGTGGAGGGAGGGCAGCTTCCTTCTAGATACTACCCATCAGATGAGCCAGGCACCAGCCCTCTGGGCTTCTCAGATGCAAGGAACAGACCTCACATGTCTCAGCTTGATCCCAAAGATGCGCCCCTCAGGAGGCCAGGGGCTAGCGGTAGGAGTCCCCTGCCCTCATTCCGACGGGTAAGGAGTAGTGGGACTCTCAGTGCCACTTCCTCCAAGAAGCCCCCCCCAAACACACATACACCCACAAACTCCTCTTAACTCTTACCTCCCATGTCAGTGACTCCTCTCTTCAGGTTTTCCGTAGTCAACTGAGATTTACTGTCCTGGTGGTATCTTGGAATGCGGTGGCCATTGTCTTCATTCCTCAGCCAAAACTGACCTAGAAGAGCCCCATTTTAACAACATTTTACGTTACGGAAATGCTTGAATGTGGCACGAATATCTTTTGGAAGAACTCGAGCAATGGTCTTCTCTGAGGAGGGAAACGGATGAGCAGGGGAGAGGGAAAGGACTGAGACATGCTTTTCACAGTCTTTTGTGCTTTGGGGATTTTGTGCCATGTACATGCATGTCATATGTATTAGACCAAACCTTATGGAATTACCAATATTTGACCACTTAAGAAAATTGTTTTCAGGATTTTATCTTTAAGTAGCCTTACACTCAACGTGGGGCTCAAACTAAGAACCCTCGAGATCAAGAGTCGCATGCTCTCCCAACTGAGCCAGCCAGGTGACCCGGTATTTGACAACTTTTGAGCCACAATTTTCTTATTACCTTGTCTACCCTCAGCATAGTTGATTAAAGGAAACCAGAGGTGGACTACTTGATGTTTCTCCTACCATCAGATGATAATCACTATAAGTGGCCTCAACTGTCCCTTATCTCTGCCTCTCAAACCCTGACCCTGCCTCATAATTTTCCTACTACCATCTCTTATACTCTAAGTTTGTTTCTGGAAGCAGAATAGAAACAGGATGCAACCTAAGGAAGACCATCAGTAACAGTCCCCCTCTGTCCCCACCCTACGTCCAACACTCTCCCCAAGGCCCCAGATCAATAAGTCTCTTTCAAGACTCTGCTAAGACACTATCTTCTCCTTCTAGCCTTTTCTGGATTTCTTCTTGCTGCCTGTAGCCCACTGAAGAGAGACTGACCATTCTGCAGTCCAGATGCCCCTCAGAGGCTCTGTCACAGTACTGGCCTTAGGCGTACACACACCTAGCTCCTTCATGAGACAATTTCTTTTTTAGGAAAAAAGTTCATGTGTTCATACCCCAAATCAGAACAGCCCCAGGATCAGACCAGTAGGTTCTGATAAAACAGGACTAATAAGCCATTGCTAAATGAATGAACGGCCTCATTGTAAAAGCTGGCATTATTCACAGCACAAACGAATTCAACAAATACTTCATGCTGGACACTCCTTATTTGGGTTCAAGGGCAATATTCTGTGTGACTGTACAGTGGGATACAACTGTGAATCATTAGCTTCTGTGGACTTCTAGTCAATGGTCCGTATATGATAGATGTCTTGGATCCCCAGTCCTAGCCCACAGAAATGCAGTCTTTCTGAAAACATACCTTGACAAAGAAGGGTAGCCAGTAAGACCCTGGTTCCTACAGACGATAATTCTGTTATGCTTCATAGCCTCCAAATTTCTATCTTGCTTCTAAGTGATGAAGAATTTCGAGTCTCCAAGGAGGACAAATAACAGGAGAAAACTTTGTCAGGAAATGACAGGCCCTCAGGGCCAGAGTTTAGAAAACACTTATGCAGGTGAGGCTGTTTTCAAGAAGTTTCGACTATATAAATTCCTCTTTGTCAGAGTTACCATGTCTTAGTCTAGAACAGTTATTATATTTTCTTATTATAAGCATGCACTGTGTTCTGCATCTGGTGCACTTGCCAAATTGTAGATTTATTCCTGTTTCCATACATCTGTGAAAAGAATGTGTGTTCTGTTTCATCAGGGAGTTACTTGAAGTCACAGGTTGCTAATTCCAAATGAATAGAAACAGTGATTAATCTGAGAGATACGAGTTCGCCACTATTCATGTAACAGATGTCCATTATGATGAGCTACACATTTGTTCCAGGTTTATACTGGAATACAAAAAAGGAGGGTCCGACCATTTTGAGAAAGAAAGAAAGAAAGAGGAAAGGAAAGGAAAAAAGAAAAGGAAAAGAAAAAGAAAAGGAAAGGAAAAAGAAAAGAAAGGAAAGGGAAGGATGAAAAGAGGATGATGGGGGAAGAGGGGCATTAGAAAATACTTGGAAAATGTTTATTCAGGTGCCAGGTTAGGTGCGTGGAGACGTGTGGTATGTCTGCAGGGTGGCAGGTAAAGAGCGGAGGGGAGGCAGTGAGGGAGGGGAGTAACCCGGGGGTAAACGTTCCTGGCTTCAGTTCAGGGTGTGGGTATCAACTCAGTCCATCTCACTCGGCGACAGAGCACTAATGCCAAAACCGGCAATTTCATCAGCATCAGCTACACAAAAGATGGGATTTCAGAGGGAGGCACAAGAAAAGGGAGAATGATGTATGTAATTTTATTCAAATAATTAAAAACAAAGTTGGCAGTCTATCTTCCTGTCAAGAAGAATAAATCTCAGACTATGGAGTTGGAAGAGGGAGTGCAAGAGACTTCCTGCTGCTCCGTGTTAACTTTGGTCCAATACAAACTTTATAGTTGACTCTTCACAAAAACATCCATTTAAAATGATCCTCCTTTGTTTTGTTTTGTTTTTTTTTTTCGGTTGCTCGGTGAGCAGAGCTCACACAGCAAGAGGACACAAGCCAGGAGTGAGCGTGGAGGGGGCTGCCTGCCCGAACCACTCTAGAGCCCTTGAGCTTCACAGCCACAAATAAAGGGTTCGTGTAACTGAGCTACTTCTCCAAAATAAGATGAGTGACGGAGAGGTTTCCAGAACTTTCCTTTCTCTCATTCTTTACCTCCTGTGCTCATATGCCCCAAAACAAAAGTGGGGCCCGGCCTATAGTAGGATCCAAATACGTACATACATACACATATATGCACACATACTTTTTACATGAGTTCAGTCAACAGGGGCTGGACTTAATGAACGATACATGCACAGGGATGGAAAATATTTATCAAAGAAGTCATCATCTTAGGTATCTGCGGGCTCACTGGATGGCGGCAGATGCAGTATCAGAACCAAAAGCTGAAGAATTCTCTCTGGATGTCTCAACCTGGCTATTCCATGCCCTGAACTATACCTTTCTGGAGTTTCTCTTCAATTGTCACTGCTTAGAGGAGAGGGCAAGCTCCGTTTTGTTACTAACAAAGAAAGATTAGCATAGCCAAGTGATGGGAAAATAAAAAGTCCAAACAGACTCACCGAGGAAGGTTTTGCTTCTAAAGCATCTTAATCACTATTCATCTGCATTTCCAGTAATGTATCAAACGGCTCGTCAGCAGCTCCTAAAATGTTGAATTTAGGATGCAGTAAGGCTCCACGGTTCTACTAAACCTTTCTTTGTAGTGTGTGAAGATGAGGACAGACACGAACACCTCCCGTGCTTCCGACGCCCCAAGTCCCGTTAGAGAACAGAGCCATTGCTCAGAAACGCCCGCGTGGGGACTGCACTGGAGGCGCACGAGCAGGGCCGCGGCAGACTGGTCTGCCTTGAGCCATGCAGGGAGCAAGACACCGCAAAGGTAGCCAGAATGATTAGGGAGGAATTCCACGACTTAAAAATGACCTGTTGCCGTGCCAAGTTAGAAGGGTTGGTAAACTTACCTCTCCAACTGCTCTGCCAAAAAGCCTTAATGTTTTAGCCTAACGCCACTGAGCAAGCCACGCTGATGACCGAGGAAAAGGCTTTCCTTTTTGAAGGAAGCAGGAATTAGGATGATACAGGGGTCGGCAAAGGTTTGCTGTCAAAAGCCAAAAGCCAGCGAGCGTCCTTGGCCTTGTGCGCCACACGGTCTCTCACAAGCGTTCAGCTCCGCCGCTGTGCTGAAAGCGGCCGTCGGCAGGATGTAAACCGACGGGCAGAGCCGTGTTCCAGCTAAACCGCGTTTATGAAAGCAGGCGACGGGCTGGGTCTGACTCATAGCCCGTAGTCTGCCCACCCCTCGAATAACATGGAGATGGCTCTCCAACAGACTGAAACCTGCGGAAAGCTGCAGACCGCAAGGTCAAATTGGAAGCTATAGTGCTTCTTAATTCGCTGTATTTTAAAATGCGCTTAGCAGTACCCCTGGTTCCTATGTGATCGTGTGTCTGCTTGCCAATGGCATTTTCCTTAAATGGGAGATGCACATCTTTTGTCCAACTATTGGCATGAGCTTATATTCGGTCAAGAAAATCAAGTCATTCTAAATGTTCCAGGAATAAAGGACTTGATATGTTAAGTAGGGCTTACGTCAATGCTGGAATACACTGGGACAGTTGGGTCAAGAAAGTGCCCAGTAAAGGCCTGGGAAGCAGACGCTGACTATCTCTCAGCCTGGCATAGTGACATGGGCGCCCATCCAAAGCTCTATGGAAATCTCCGATCCGTGAGATCGTCTGAGAAACCTCACATCGCCTCTCAGCGTGCTCCAGCAAAAGCCACTGGTTCTCGAGTTCCCCCTGCAAAGCCACCACGAACCTGTGTGCCCAACATCCAGCTGAAGCACCCCTGAGCACACCAGCTTCTACTTCTCTTTCACCTGAAAAACAGCAGATGTGACCACATCGGCAACCCTAATGCGGGACAGTATGGGACAGGGACCGTAGGAGACGCAGTGCCCTGCTTCTCTTCAGGAATTTAGAAGACATCTCCGGAGGGGTGGTGGTGATGCTTCCTTGGCCACGGACAGGCCAGCACGTTCCACCCCATGGCTAGTGCAGCGTCCCAACACTCTCCTTTCACCCATTTTCAACTTCCAATAATGCTTCTGTCCTACTTGGATCAACTATCCCCCATACCTCCCAAACTCATTCCTTACGTTACATAATAGGCAGAGGGAAGAAGACGAAATTTTATTATATGTACAGACACATCCATATCACAACAGGAAGAAAATATGCGCATTGCCATCCTCATGTCTACAACTGGCCACACGAGCAGTTGTGTGTTTTTTGGTGTAGTTTGAAAGGATACCTTTCATTTTCTACTGTTTGTGTGGATCACAGACACCCAGCACAGTCAGGTGGGATCATCATCCAGCCCCGAGCTGTGATCTGCCATCCCCTGGTCATCATCAGGTGACCCCTCTGTGCAGTAGTCTAACCTAGGTCTCTCCAACTCCCAAGCGCCCTGGCAGAGTCCAAGTCCTCACCTGCTCTAATCACCTCCCCCACCTTGGGGCAGCTGCCTGGATCATGGGAGGCAAAGAGATTAGAGATGGGAGACCCAAGAAGGGGTACGGAGTTTGCCGTACTGCCAAATTCCCATATCCACACACTCCCTCACATTTTAGTGTTTCAATCCAGCCTCTGATCCCCTGATGGGTACAAAATTCAACTTTGCCTTCAATTAATGTAATCTCTCATTCTCTCTCTCTCTCTCTGTCTGAAATCCAGTATATTTTAGACTGTTTTTCACTCAAATTACACCTAAAAGGCATGTATTAACTCTCTTGGATTAAAGCTAGGTAACTGTGTTGATTACAGACTGGGGTTCATGAACATAGTTTGTTTCATACCAAGAAAAAGCCTGTTTCAGAACTTCAAAGTCTAACCCCCCCCCAAGCCAGCTAGTTCTCAAACGAGTGCTGGTGGTCAAGGGCAAGGATAACATGTGTGATGGTTCAGTGCAAGCCCTCCCCTTCCCCCATTCCTAAGAAACCAAGAGATTAGACTCTTCCTCTAGTGACAGATGTTTTAATGGGCAAGGGATGAGATTTTTCTTTTTTCAGAAAGAGGAAGAAATGGTCAAAATGTTAGTATCATGTGAGCAAGTTTTGCCAGTCAAAGCCCCCGAAATACCCAGGTTAGAATGCCAGTTTCCAAATCCTCTTTCCTGCCACATGTACACGTACACACACACACACACACACACACACACACAGAGAGAGAGAGAGAGAGAGAGAGAGAGAGACTTTTGTAAACCAGGTCAAATGGATTTCACCTAGTGTAAGGGAGTAGGTTTCAGTTTTGCTCTGTGACTCCTTTATCATACTGTTTAACACCTCGAAGCATCCTCACTGGTACAATGAGGATATATATAATTTTCTTAAGCAAACTATTCCCAAACTTTAAGTGAGGTGAAATGGGCTATGGCATGACCTTTCAAAATCTTACTGAGACACCAACCTGCCTACCTACGACTTACCTCGTTACCTCGGGAATGCACTTGTGTTTGACTTTCTGTTTTTTTACTTGACGAGTTCAGATGCTCTGAAGTTACATGTTAATTCATAGACTTCTGTCCAATAGAAAAGACAACCCCAAAGGTTGTGGTTTTATTGCCCTGTAGGACAGTAATCAGCTTTGAATCTACCCTAGAAAACTTACTGCAACACTTTTTTCCCCCTCAAAATGCCTATAAATACCAAGTTTCTCATAATGCTCTTGGAATCAGCTTAACCCATTTACGGTTCTGATCATTAATGAGTTGAATAAATTCTTTTTTTTAAGATTTTATTTGTTTGACAAATGGAGATTTGTCACAGAGGGGGGGGAAGCAGGCTCCCTGCTGAGCAGAGAGCCCGATGCAGGGCAGAGAGCCCGATGCAGGGCTTGATCCCAGGACCCTGAGATCATGACCTGAGCCGAAGGCAGAGGCTTAACCCACTGGGCCACCCAGGTGCCCCAGAGTTGAATAAATTCTTGACAGGTGCTTATTCTGTATTTGTACGAGATTATGTTTTTAGTTCTTTAAAAATTATACTTTTGACAGTACCTATCTTATGAAGTAGTGATGAGAATTAAATAAAATAAAGCAAATAAAGTAATTAATAAGGCCCTGACATATATTAAACAGTTAATGAATGTTAGATATTATTATTAGCTATAATTAAATACAACATGATCCACAGAAAATAGAAAATGTAACATATCCAAAACTTCACCCAGAGACACCCATCTAGCCAAATCAAAAGAAATAAAATTAAGCGACTAGTTACACTGAGCTCTAGCTTGATTTCCCTGGAGATTTTTGAATTCTCCAGAATGCAGCCCGATGAACTAAGCTTTTGAATTAGTAGCCATTTTCATGAATGATGCCAAATCTTATAATTATTGGGATCTATAACAGTACACAGAATAAGTATTGTGTCTCAGAAAGATATGTAATTTTTCCACCACACATGGTGGAAACATATAACCTATAACAGAAAATAAAATGGAAACTGGGTTTAGAGTAAAAAATAATATTTTTACCCTCCATCCTGCTTTGATATACCCAGTTGTAATCCCTCATCTTATTTCCTTCCATTTTAGTGGAAGGAAGGGTTATTCCCCGTTTTTTCCCCAAAGTATATAATAGCTATGTCCTTCATCTCATCCTTTGTCTGATTCAAGTAACTGCCAAAAATAATGGTGTTTTCCCATGGAAAACTTGTCCCTTAAAAGAAACTAAAGGATAATAAAAGGAAAAGCATGACCAATTTCTCTAACTTCACTATGACTTTGGTTGCTGTTGATGTTCCAATAATTTTCTCAGATTATAAATCCTGAAAAAGAGAACTCAGTCAATTTTAGTTTTTGTTGTTTGGTTTGGGGGGGCAGTAAATGTTGGGACAACACTTTAGAAGTAATTCACAACCTTTCCATACTGACATCTAAAGAAGAATGAGAAACCACCTACAGAAAGAAACACAAACACTGGTGCGTAATATTTCCACTCACAAGTACAAGGGAACCAGATGGAACTGGAGGTTACTCTGCACTATACACAAAACCACAGAGAGGCTGGGTCATCAAATGCTTTTTAAATACCTTCAAACACTGAAATACAATGCAGGAACCTATTGCACTCAGTTTAAAAAAAAAAAGCAAACAAATACATAGAGGGACTTAAATCAAAGTTAAACAGTCAACTGCTGTTCAGTTCCAGTGACCAAAGAAGAGTAAGTTGAATTTAAAAGAAAGTGAAGAAGGCAAAGAGCACATGTAAGAATGAACCGTTCTCTATATTTGCAGGCTAACTTAGGGGTCTACACCAAGTTCAAATAAAACACAAGTTCAGCGTAATCAGCCACATAACATACATTTGCATGTATGTTTGTACACACCTGTATTTTATATATATTCACAAGATCGCACGCACCTTTGCCAGCCTTTAAAAATGAGAGAATACCAGTGAGCAGGTAGAGAAATCAGAGTCGAGGCACTCCTCATTCAGGATAATTCTAGTCTGTTGCCACTCAAAATTTGGTCCCTAGACCAGCAGCATCTGCATCACCTAGAAGCCTGTTCAAAACGCAGACTCTCGGGGCACCTGGGTGGCTCAGTGGGTCAGGCCTCTGCCTTCGGCCCGGGTCTGGTCTCAGGGTCCTGGGATCGAGCCCCGCATCGGGCTCTCTGCTCAGTGGGGAGCCTTCTTCCTCTGCCTACATGTGATCTATCTCTCTGTCAAATAAATAAATAAAATCTTTTTTAAAAATTTTTTTAAAAATGCAGACTCTCAAGCTTCACCCCAGATCTCCTGAATCAGAAGGTAGTTTTTACCCAGACTGACTGTGGGTGATTCATATGCTCGAATTCGTCTGTGAAATACTGCCCTGGAACCGTGATAACCATCTCCAAAGCTACTAGCTGCCCGTGTCTATCCGGTAACTCAAAATGTGATTAGTGAGACCGAGAAACTGCATTTTTCATTTTAATTAAAATTAAAATTTGGAAAATAATGCCTGATGCCGTGATTGGACTGCTTCTAAGCTAAACACGTTTGGAACAACTGGGGTATGCATGAATCTAAATCCAGATCATATTTCCGATGAAAACTCACCATCTGAACTGCAAAGTACTGTGAAGTATAGATCTCAAAGACACAGAATGAAAAAATGTACATAAAATGTGTAATTGATCATTTTTATAAAGATTAGAGGTTAAAAAGATAAAATTTCAGATATACTATGTTAAATTTAATATATTCTTAAAATTCATGTGCTGTTTTTACTTTCTAAAATGTGACTACTAGAAAAGGACAGCTCACGTATCATTTCTACTGGACAGGGCTGCTTTCGGTCCACGTTAGAAAACTACTGGTGCCTGGCTCCCAGTCCCAGGGAGTCTGATGAAACTGGTCTGGGGTGAGCCTGGGCAGTAGCGTTTTTAAACTCTCCCCGCTGATTCTATTCATCTGCCAGGTAGAGAAGCACTGCCCCAGCTTAACACAGAGTCATCGATCCCCACTGATAAATAACGGCCTCAGAAAGACCAGAAGGATCTTTGGGGCACTCCCATCATCCCACGACAAAATTGTAGAGCTGGAAAAGTAGTGCCCATTTCTTACCTAAAGAGTGAAAAAGCATCCCCACTGATGTCATCTGAGCCAAATGCTGGGTGACAATTTTCTACCTCGACTCCAGGCACAATCAGACCCAGGTGAAGCTCAGCGCTTTCTTGGCGTTTCCAGAAACCCACCACCAGTTCTTCCGGGAATTCATTCCCATATCCTACTTGTGTGTGTTTAGAACAATCTCCTGGGTGGTTTGTTTCCAAGGAGGTTGCTGGGCCCCAGCATTCGTGGCAGCTCTGTGGTAAGCTGACCAAGCATCCTGGCTTGCCTGGGACCGTCCTGAGTTTGGTTTTAGCCAGAAAAATCCCACATCCTAGGAACTGCCCAGTTCCGGGCAAACTGGGCCGGCTGGCCATCCCACCCCAGGGAAGCGTACGTTTAACAAGCAGTCCTGGTGAAACTCATGCCTTTCAGGTGAGCACACTTTGAGAGCCACTTGGAGAAACACGGACACCTGAATTCTTTTTCATGAAGTTCTTTCTGGATTAATCAACTGCCCCGAGAAGACAGCCACTGAAGTTACACAAATAATCAGTTCTGCGAATAACTGATTGGGGAAATTGCTCCAATTTAATTTAACATAGTAAATCATCTAAAACTATTTGGGAGGAACAACTACCAAAGAAATCATCCTGACAGCCTTGAAGGGACCTCTTCCATTGTCAGGAATTCAGCAGAGAGGGGCTGGGGAAGAAAAGTAAACGTGTGGCATGAAGTCGTATCAGTCTTGAGTTTGAATCACTGTTCCTGTCATTTGCTAGCTGTGCAACTTTAGGGAAACTCCTTAACTTCTCTGTGCCTCAGTGTTTTCATCTGTAATGACGAAATGAGTAACTTATACTGACACTGAAGGTTAGCCATGAGAATAAGAAACAACGCATCGCATCAGACAAATCCCAGTTGAGGAACATTACAACATACCTGACCAGTAGTCCTCAAAACTGTGAAGGCATTCAAAAATAGGGACAGTCTGAGTAACTGTCACAGCCAAGAGGACACATGACCATCAACTGTACTGTGGCATCCTGGAGGAGATCCTGGAACAGAAAAAGGACATTAGGGTAAAAATGGATGAAATTCAAGTAAAGAATGGATGTTGGTTAATATTAATGTATCAAAATTGGCTTAGGGCTTACAACAAATGTACCATACTCAGGTAAGAAAAACTGAGTATGGGGTGTGCGGGAACTCTGCACATCTGGAAAACTGCCCTCTAAAAATAAAACGATTCTAAAACTAAAAGTTTATTACCAAAAAGTGCCTAGCGGAGTAGTGCCCAGGGCAGAAGTACCCATTAATAATAGCTGTTACTATTACTGGGACCTGTATATGTAAATCGTGTGAGGAATGATCCCAACAAGAAGACTGTCATCTTGATTCAACATTTTTGGGAGAAACTAGGAGCTGTTCTTGGGGATTGGGGCTGAGGGAAGAGAGAAGAGCAGCCCCACGCCTGTAACGTCTGACACGGGACCCAGATGGTTTTCTTCAGAGTCTGTCATTGTTTCCTTCATTCAACTGTCCTGTGTTCTGAGCCCGACCTCCTCTCCCCTTCTGCCTGTGGGCACACACACTCCATGTCCAAGTAACCTCGGGTGGGGGCCGGGCGCGGGGGCCCCGACATTTGGGCCTGCCCCATGGGGTAGTTTCTATCTGCAACGATAGGGGACGGAGCTTAAGCAGAAATGCCGTCAGTGGCGCTGCAATGTGTCTCCGTCTCACGAGGACAGCAGCCCTGCCGCACTGACACCCCACTCTCAGGGCCTCACTGAACTTGAATTACCTCCTTAAAGGCCCATCTCCAAAGACAGTCACATCTCAGGTTAAGGCTTCAACTCATGACCTTGGTGGGGGGCACGAGTGAGTCCACACAAAGACGTTCTCTGACAAGGGACAAGAGGGCGAAGAGGACGCACAGGGTCAAAGAGTCCGGCGGACAGGAGGACAGCAAACTAGGGCCTGCAGGCCTATTCGGAAGGCCCCCTGTATTTTGTAGATCAACTTCTGTTGCTGCATGGCCACAGCCACCGTGGACACACACGGCCCGGGCTTCTTCGAGGAGGCAGAGCAGAGCCCCTGCCCACTCGTCTTCAGCCCTTCTCGGGCAACAGAGGACAGCTCGTTTCCTCCGCAGGAAGACTCCCTAGGTTGCATGCTTGCTTGCCACGTCACCCATGAGGCGGTGGAGGCCCTACAATGAGAAATGACCGCCACATTCAGAGCCGGCAAGCCTGGAGAAGATCTCGAACATTCAGAAGGGAGCCCTTTCCAGGCCACCCCACCACAGGACCTAGGGCTTTTCTCCTAGACCTTGGAATCGCCTGTGGCCTGGGTAAATGGTCCCGCCAGCACCGTGGCTTTCCCTCTCAGCCTCCCAGACTGTTGTCACTCAGGCCCGAATGTCCCGCTGTCCCCATCCACACCTGGCGAGTTTTTGCTTACAGCTATTTTAGGTCCTCGGTTTCTTGAAATTTTATTTTCTTTCACTTTGTTTTGTGCCAGGGCATGTGTTTTGTATGATTAGCATTTACATAGAAAGCAGATCGTGCGCATTAAGGGAGCCTTGCAAATAATTATGTAGACCTTGAGGGGTTTCCAGGGATAATTTTGGGACTGTTAGTCCTAAATGCAATTGCTGGTCCTCTTCGTTACTAGCCAATATGTTCCCTTTCAGCATCCAACATTGAACTCAGGCCGCTTTCCTCATTGTATTACAACTGAGGAATACAATTGTATTACAACATTGTAATACAATTGTATTCCTCATTGTATTACAGTACAACATTGTATTACAACATCTGCTTATGGACGCATTTGTCAATGGGAAACAGTTCTCAGATCCTCTTTGAATTAGTGGAGGCCTTCCTCACATGTGAACTCAGAGCCTTTTCACTAGGCCTACGGTGGAATTTAAGGAAGCAAAACGGCAACTGGGATGACTTTTACTGTTGGCTGAAGGACCTCTTCCTAGGACTTGGCTTCTCGATCTTCCCATGCGCAGACGAACACTCTGCACGGAGTATTGTGCTTTCGTGTATCCACATCGTTTCCTCCAAGCAGCGGCCTTGTGCCCACTTCATGGGGTCCTAGGTGGGCTGCCAGGTACAACATTCCAGGGCCCTGCAAATCGTATCGCCCCGTTCTACCCAGAGACACAGCCGCTGACACAAAGGAAACTATGTGACCCGATGGGAGCCAAGTCTCCAGAATGTGAAAGAAGTTGGGAGAGAGGCCATCAAACAAAGGGACGCTGTGCTGAGGGAGGGAGGCAGAGCCCCCCGCATCTAGCCCTTCTTGACCTCTTACCCACCCCTGGCCTTCCTGGGCACGTAAACTAACACATTCATTTGTCTGCTTAACTAATCCAAGTCAGACTTCTCACTCAAAACCCAAAAGATCCTCACCAACATAACAAACTTCCAGATTTTCCGGGTGTTCTCAGAAATATGCATCAGCAACTCCCAGAGGGCAAAGGGCACTGGGATCCATGGGGGCCCCCCTCCTAGTGGCAATCCTAGAACTCCTAGGCCATCCCTCTGCCAGGCCAGAGAGTCTTAGAAATGGACACCCTATGGGACACGGGGCATAACATCATTTCTTGGATATGTATTCCTGAGTTGGCATCTCCCTGTCCTTTGGCCCATCTTGGAGTAGAAGCAAGACAAAAACCTTAGGCTGGGGAAAAGAAGAAGACCAAGTAGGATTTACGGCTGGGCCTACACATTGATAATGCTTGACAGAGCGAGCCAGGCACAGTCTGGTGCCAGGGTTGGACCCCAAACCTGCCAGTGGGCCCAAGCATGGCCAATACCTCTTTGAATCTGTCCAAACTCTGCCTTGCTGGATTCTACAGCTGTCACCTGAAGTGTTATAGCTATGAGTCAGAGTTTCCTGCGAGAAACTCCACGACGTCTCCTCTCCCCGCTCTGCAGAGGAGAGGACCTGACTGAGGCCTGCCCACACCAGCCAGAACTCTGAGCCAAGCGACTGGGAGAGGCCTCAAGGCCATGTGAATGGCACGCTCAAGTGTGTTTGCAGGTACGGATAAATAAGCACGCTTCTGTGCGGTCTCAGGTCTTCGCAGTTTAACTTGGCTCCCTCCGTTTCACGCTGATGGGAGCCGAAGTCAATTCTTACGACCCACAAGGAAGGAAAGATCTTTGTGTTAAAGGCGGTCCGCCAAGGTGCTAATTCCATCTTTGGTAGGTTTTTCCCAGGACTGTGCTCCTCGTCCAGGAACTTCTCTGAGCTTGGTGGTTCGCACGTCCAAATTCCAGCTTTGAATAAATAAACCAGCTAAAGTGCTCGGCTGCCTCGGGGAATAGCAGGGCGGTTTCTGAGTCTCCATCGCCCCCCAGTGGCAAAATTTTTTTTTGATCAGGGATAGTCTTACTTCAAAAGGCTTAGGGTTCTTCCTTAACGAAACTGTTTTAAAAAAAACACACACACTTTTTTTTTTTAATTCTCACACTGAAGATTATGAAAAGTTTGCATGGACGTGTGTTAGTAACATCATACTAATAGCTGCTGGGTCATGGGGTCACAAATTCATGCGACGGACAAGAAATATACAATTGGACGGATCTCACCAATTGGGGTGCCCCTTAAAAAAAATTCCTACCTACCATAGCTGCAAAGTCCAGTATTAAAGCGATTACCTCAAATACCTTTTTTATTTAGCTGATCCAGACCTGGGTTTCCATTGTTTCTGGTCCAATTAAGCCGCTAGTAATAACTATGACTTTTGGGGACTTGTGCTATCCCTTTGTAAACTTTTCCACCATAAAATGTTCTGTAACATTGCCCAAGGAGGTGAGAAAATATTCAAACCAATAAAAGTGAAGGTTTATAAACCATATATGTATAACTTTGCAAAAGCCGACATCAAACGCACACAAGCACACAGAGGCATCACTGACAGGTTGGCAAAGCTTTGAGCAGATTATACATGAAGTGGCAGAACGAAATGAATACAAGTTTTAGTGACTTCAAACTGCAAGCCGATGCGACCCGAAGACAGGTGACACAGGTGCCCTGAGTCCTCAAACATAGTTTAAGGGCACTAGGTACTACATGACGTACGAGATTTAACCCACCCCCCACCCCTCCAGCCTCCTCCTACCCCGTCATCCATGAGCGCAGCCGCCGATCAGCCCGTCCTCCCATCTACCACTTGGGCTGAGGAAACGAAGGAGAAGGAGTGGGTCTTGGGTGCAGGAATGACTTTCCAGGCTACTTAGTAGTGTGCTGTGGGCTCCGTTTCTCTTCCCCGATGACCTGCCTCCGCCCATCCCTATGTTAGGCAGGTGCCAGACACTGTGTGAGGTGCCAAGGAGAAAGAATAGGTAAGACACAGTACTTGCTTTCATGGTTCCAGAAGCAAAAGAGAGTGATCAGACTTTTCAATCTGGTCTCTACTCCGAGGCTCCTTTCTCACAGAAGGTGGAAATAACCAGTACCAAATCCCTAAGCCCAGAAAAGACTCTCGGTGGGTGGCATCCAGATGGCCTAGAGACCTAGTTGGCCTTGGCTGCACAGAGTAGAGGAGAGAACTCATCTAGCTACAGCCACCAAATGTTTTCTCTGAAAAACAAATGGTGGGGTCCTTGGGATTCCAAAAATACGAACTATTTTGCGGGAGAGAACATACATTACACGTGAAACAGCCAAGGAACAACTGTATAGCATAACAAGCTCACCAATTTGCATTATAGACAGTCAGAGCTTTTTGTGGTTGGTATAAACCATTTTACCTCATTTTCTAGAAAACGAAGAACTAGGACTGAAGAAAGGAAGTCCAGACTGAAGAGGCTTACCTTCAGCTCAGAACATAGAAGGCTCTTGCCTCCCTGCCCACAATGGAGTCCATATTTCAACAGTTTTCACATCACGGCAAATTCTTTTGCTTTGCCACCCGCTAGGCTTCGCCCCCATGCCCCTTCTGGCTTGGAGGCCAGGCTCATAGTCCTGTAAAGAATACTAACCTGCTGTTAACCTCCTACATGCCAAGCATTCCTGCCACTCCAAAGTCCTGAGTGGAAGTGCATGTCCCTCAGCTTCCTTTACTCGGATCTTATTTCCTTTCCAGACAGAACATTCTTCTCCTCTGGACAGGGATGACCCCCACTTTGAAGGGTAAACTTCATCAAATCTCATTTTAAATCCCAGTGCTCTGGGGAGCCTCATTATTAGTGCCAAAGCACATCTTCTTGTGCATGCCTAGCATAATACCTTGCACACAGTAGGTCCTCAGTAATTTGTTAAAAGCAAGGGAGGGACATCCGAATGGCTCGGTCAGTTAAGCGGCTGCCTTCGGCTCAGGTCATGATCCCAGGGTCCTGGGATCGAGCCCCGCATCGGACTCCTTGCTCAGCAGGGAGCCTGCTTCTCCCTCTGCCTGCCTCTCCCCCTGCTTGTGTTCTCTCTTTCTGACAAATAAATAAATAAAAATTTTTTAAAAAATAAAAGCAAGGGAAAGGGGATGGTGAGGAGAGAAGGATGGAAGGAAGAAGGAAGGGAGTGAGGGAAAAGAGGGAATAATATAGAAAGGAAAGGTAGAGAAAAAAATTATCTTACAAAGACCTGATGTTCCCGCTAATAAACACCACCCAACAATGAAATACCCCCTTTACTCCTTAGCAAATGATCTAAGCATGCTGTGGAGGTTCCTTTGCAGGGACATAACTTTCACAACAAATTAATCTATTAGAGTTAATGGTTCAAAGTGATGGTTCTCAGTGTTTTCTCATACTTTGGGGGCAAGACTGACCTGCTCACCATTACAATAAAATAATAGCCACATGCAAACACGCACACAGTAACTGCCAGTAAATCTTTAAATGAACAAATAGAACATTCTTCATTTTCACCCTTTCTTCAGCATACATGGAGGTGGAATTCTCATGTTGTGAGAACGAAGCTGATGAATACACAGCAACGATAACAAAAAAGTCAAGCGAAGTTCCCAGAAATGGAATTTCTTGTAAATATCGAACGCAACCAATTGCTTCTATTTCACCTGACGCAGTAAATATGCATTGCATGACGTCCCCATTTTAGCAGCCATTCCTCAGTGTGAGGAATTTCAACCCCACAGCAGGCTCACCTGGGGATAAAGGGGTTCGGACAGGGGGGTTCTTGAAGGTGGGCCTCAAACCACATCAGCACAAGCGCTCCTCTCTCACCTCGTGTGGCTCAGTGCTCAGCCGGCCATACTGCAAAAAGCAGTGAATTGAAGAATAAGACCACTTGGAGCAATCATAAAGCAATTTTTAAAAATAAACCAAGTATATCATTATTATTATTAAAACTGTTGTTATGTAAATAAAGGTGGGGCAAATTACGCTATTATTGTAAATAGTGGCATAGTCATACTCATCTCTGCTAGTCGCTAAATATATCACAAAGATGAATTCGTTTGGGGTAACTGAAAACTTCAGAGAAATGCTCTTGCTTCCACGTGAGAAAAGAGAAAGAAGCAGTTTTCTCCAGTACACGATAGTTTAAAATAGAGCTTCTTGAGCTATCTACAGTGAAGGACCAGGATTTTTTTTTAAATTTCTAATTACAGACCAGTATTTTTGTAAAACAACAAGAAAAACAAAAAAATTGCGGATGGAATAAAAAGCAAACATACAAAACGCCAGCCTAAGTTCGGATTCGCCAGATATAAAGTCACTTACACTGCTGTGAAACTCTCCAAATACTTGCTCCGGATCTCTGTATGTTTTTGTACAAAAAACACACAGGCTACTCTAAAACCTTGCCATCCAGAGTATGGCCCCCGGACCAGCAGCGCTCGCATCACTGGGGCACTCGTGAGGACACAGACGCTCATCCTCCAGCTACACTCGCTGAATCAGACCCCACATTTTAACACGCCCCTGGAGGGACGTGTGTGCACGCTGAAGGATGAGAAGCCTCAGTCCGAACTATAAAGTCAAAAGCAACTGTACAGGCACGTAGCCATACGCATATAACTTTAAGACCACAGAATGTTTTATGATCAACTCACCATATTTTATATAATAGGTATTTAATAAATTCACCCTTAAGCAAAGTTTAAGCCACTGTCAGCTGGGCCTGGCCTCCTTATCCCCTGGAGCTCACGATCTGCTTTACTCGAATCTCCAGATCCATGGAAGATCAAGTTTCCCTGAGTTACATGATACTTTCCAAGGACTCATGTTCCCACGGTCACTTCTGCCTGTGGACTCCTCCTTCGGCCTGTGCTGGCTCGTGTTAACTCAGACAGCAAACAACTCCTTTATTGTCTTCTATGGAAGTCTATTCGCCAAAGCGTGCGTTTGATTTTGTTACAACTCATAATAAAACAGAGACATACGGAGACTTTCTGAACATGATTTTAAAAACCTACATCTAGGGGCGCCTGGGTGGCTTAATGGGCTAAGCCTCTGCCTTCGGCTCAGGTCATGGTCTTAGGGTCCTGGGATCGAGTCCCACATTGGGCTCTCTGCTCAGCGGGGAGCCTGCTTCCTCCTCTCTCTCTGCCTGCTTCTCTGTGTACTTGTGATATCTCTCTCTCTCTCTCTCTGCCAAATAAATAAATAAAATCTTAAAAAAAAGAAAACTACATCTAAACCAATCTAAAAGTTAATACAATGTTCCATGGATAAATAACACTAGGAACGTTCCCCCAAATTTTGAAATGCCCACCATCGCTTCTATTATTTAATATTTTGCTGGAAGTCCCTAGTCCATGCAATTAGCAGCACAAAGAAATTTTAGGCATCAGAATGAGAAACAAGGAAGTAAAGTTCTTATTAGTTGAGATGATATGGAAGAATCCCTGGAAAACCCAATATAAACAGAAAATAAGACCAAAGACAATAAGAAAATTCAAAACATTGTAGAACATATGGTGAATGTAGCCAATAGCTTTCATAAATATGCCTAAAACACTAAGTTTGAAGACATAAGAAAAGAAAGGATTTCCCTTCCACTGCAACAACAAAGTTTAAATACCAATAAATAGGGCGCCTGGGTGGCTCAGTGGGTTAAAGCCTCTGCCTTCGACTCAGGTCATGATCCCAGGGTCCTGGGATCGAGCCCCACGTCGGGCTCTCTGCTCAGCAGGGAGCCTGCTTCCTCCTCTCTCTCTGCCTGCCTCTCTGCCTACTTGTGATCTCTGCCTGTCAAATAAATAAATAAAATCTTTGAATAAGTAAATAAATAAATACCAATTAATAATTCATCGAAAAATATCTAAGATTTGAAGAAACACTTAAAAATGATATGGAGGAACACAAAAGAAGAACTAAACATTTGGGAGGGTCCTGCATATTCTTGTATAGGTTGACTAATGTTTCTAAAGACTTTTAGTCTTCTTAAATTAACATATAACTTTTTTAATTTTATTTTTTCAGCGTTGCAAGACTCATTGTTTATGCACCACACCCAGTGCTCCATGCAATACGTGTCCTCCTTAATACCCACCACCAGGCTCACCCATTCCCCCACCCTCCTCCCCTCCAAAACCCTCAGTTTGTTTCTCAGAGTCCACAGTCTCTCATGCTTTGTCTCGCCCTCTGATTTCCCCCAACTCCCTTCTCCTCTCCTTCTCCCAGTGTCCTCCGTGTTATTTGTTATGCTCCGCAAATAAGTGAAACCGTATGATAACTGACTCTCTCTGCTTGACTTATTTCACTCAGCATAATCTCTTCCAGCCCCGTCCATGTTGCTACAAAAGTCGGGTATTCATCCTTTCTGATGGAGGCATAATACTCCACGGTGTATATGGACCACATCTTCCTTATCCACTCGTCCGTGGAAGGGCATCTTGGTTTTTTCCACAGTTTGGTGACTGTGGCCATTGCTGCTATGAACATTGGGGGTCCATATGGCCCTTCTTTTTTTAAACTAACATATAAATTTAACATAACCTCAATGAAATTGCCATCCAGGTTTAAAAAAAAAAACTTGACCAGCCAACTACAAATTTCATTCAGAAATATAAATAAGCAAAAGTACCAAGAAGAATTCTGAAAAAGAAGTGTAATGAGAGGTTAGTGATTTGCCAGATGGTCCCAATACTTCAGTGAATCTGGTGTGTTTTTTTTTTAATTTATTTATTTGTCAGAGAGAGAGGGAGAGAGAGCGAGCACAGGCAGACAGAGTGGCAGGCAGAGGCAGAGGGAGAAGCAGGCTCCCCGCCGAGCAAGGAGCCTGATGTGGGACTCGATCCCAGGACGCTGGGATCATGACCTGAGCCGAAGGCAGCCGCTTAACCAACTGAGCCACCCAGGCGCCCCTGGTGTGTTCTTGAATACAACAATGGCTCAGAGTAAGAAATCCAAAAATAGGCCCAAGAATACATGGGGACTTAATGTCTTAATAACGAGGAGACATCTCAAATCTAAGTATGATTAGATTTGGAAAGACCAGTTACATAAATTAGGAGTGCCTGGGCGGATAGATCTATTGGATAAATCATCTTGGGACAATTGAGTAAAAATTTGAAAAATACAGAGGGGGGCTGGAGCTATAACTTATTCCTTACACCAGGATAAATTTCAAATATATTAATGTTTTAAAAATAAAAAGTAAAAACTTTGAAAAACTTGAAAAAATATGAAAGAATTTATTTAGAACTTAAAAAGAAAGTACTTCTGACTATGCTACTAATACCCAGAAACCATTAAAAAAAACTGTGCAAATTAAGGTGCATAAAATGTACTTAAAGCAAAACTCACCACAAGAAAAAAAAACAAGAAAAATGATAAACAGAAAACATGTCTAACTTACTGTTATGGACTTACTGCGTCCTACTCAAAATTCACATGTTGAAGCCTTAACCCCAAATATTACTTTAGGGCTAGTAATCTTCAGGGAGGTAATTAAAGTTAAAAGAAAACAGGGCACCTGGGTGGCTCAGTGGGTTAAGCCTCTGCCTTTGGCTCGGGTCATGATCCCAGGGTCCTGGGATGGAGCCCCGCATCGGGCTCTCTGCTTCCTCCTGCTTCCTCCTGCTGCCTCTCTGCCTACTTGTGATCTCTCTCTCTCTCTCTGTCACATAAATAAATAAAATCTTTTAAAAAATAAAGTTAAAAGAAATCATAAGGAATTAGACAAAGACCATATGAATTCACTTACATGTGAAATGTGAAAAACAAAACAAACAAAACTCATAGATACAGAGAACAGACTGGTGCTTATCAGGGGGAAAATGGGAATGGGGTGGGCAAAAAAGGATGAAGGAAGCCACCTGTATGATTATGGGTGGTAATTACGTATTGGGGTGATCACTCTGTAGTGTATGCAAATATCAAACTCAGCAGAAGATGCCAATGCAGTCCTGAGTCTGAAATCTGTAGGACAGGCTGTCAGGGAAACATTTCCTGAACACCTACCCTATGTTGGATGTAGAGCCAGTCTCAGAGTCCATATAATGGGGGGGGGCATGGTCCCCACCAACAGCCTCACCAATACGCTAGGGGTAAGACAGACAGATGTTCGGACAATTTCATTGATTGTGGCTAATTTATAAAGTTACTATGGGAATATAAGGAAAATATATTTAGCCATGGCGCTTACTCTGGAGGAGATGACCTCTGAATTGACTCCCCCCCCCATTTATTTTTAAATGTACAACTCAGTGGCATTAAGCACATTTACAGTATGGGGCAACCATCACCCAGAATTGACGTTAATGGCTAAGGAGGGCTCACACCAGTTTAGCAGACACTGTCCCATGCTACACAGCACTTCGCTCCCCACCTCCATTTTTTCTTACACAAATGGCATCAGACCTCACAGAGTGTTTTCACCCGTGTTTTTCTTTACCTAAAATATCTTGGAGGATTTCCATATGGTTACATAAAACATTCCTTTTGCTTTTTATTCAACAGTTGTATACTATTCCACAGTTTGGATTAATATAATTTATGTAACTGGTCTTTCATTAATTATATAAATTTGGATGGTTTCTAATACGTTCCTATTACAAACAACACTACAATGAGTAAAAATGTACTTACATCATTTCTCACATTTTCAAGCGTATCTGTAGTATATGAAAGAAAATGGAATTGTGGGGGACCAGAGGAATTGTGGGAAATAACAGAGAACTATGGGAAACAAGCAAATTATGGGAGAGAACACGGAATTGTAGGGGACAAAAGAAATTGTGGGAGAGAAGAGGGAATTATGGGGGACAAGAGGAATTTTGGTAGAGAACAGGGAATTGTGGGGGACTGGACAAATTTTGGCAAAGAATAGAATTGTGGGGGAACAGAAGAATTGTGGGAGAGACTAGAGAATGGTGGGGAACAAGAGGAATTGTGGAGGAGAACACAGAATTATGGGAGACAAGGGTAACTGGAAGAGAAGAAAGAATTGTGGGAGAGAATGGGGGAATTGTGGGAGAGAATACAGAACTGTGGGAAACAAACAAAGAGATTGTGGGAAAGAACAAAGACCTGTGGGCGAGTAGAGGAATTGTAGGCAGGAACAGAGAATTAAGGGAATAAGGGGAATGGTGAAAGAAAACAGAATTGCGGGGGACCAGAGGAATTGTGGGCAACAACAGGAATTGTGGGAAAGCATGGAGAATTATGGGAGACAAAGGGAACTGTGGGAGATAATAGGGATTTGTGGGAAACAAGGGGACTTGTGGGAGAAAACATAGATGGTGGGAGGACAGGGGAATTGTGGGGGGACTAGAGGTATTGTGGGTGAGAACAGGGAATTGTGGGGGACAAGAGGAATTTTGGGAATGAACAGAATTCTGGGAGAAAACAGAGAATTGTGGGAAAGCATGGAGAATCATGGGGGACAAGGGGAACTATGGGAGAGAACAAGGAATTCTGGGAAATACAGGAACTGTTGGAAAGCATGGAGGATTGTGGGAGACAAAGGGAAGTGTGGAAAAGACGGAGAATTATGGGAAACATGGAAAATTAAAAAACAAAACAAAACACTGGGGAACCAAAGAAGTTGTCAGAGAACAGACAATGATATGGGAGAAGAGGATCATGGGAGAGAATAGAACTATGGGAGCCCAGCGGAACTGTGGGAAACAACAGGAATTGTGGAGAAGCATGGAGAACTGGGGGAGACAAAAGGATTTGTGGGAAAGATCAGGGAATTCTGGGGGAACAGAGGAATTGTGGGAGAAAACAGAATGGTGGGAATAAAGGAGAATTACGGGAATGAAGAGTGAATTATGGGAGGAAATGGGAATTGTGGGAGAAAACAGAGAATGGTGGGAATAAAGGAGAATTATGGGAATGAGGAAGGAATTATGGGGGGAAAGCATGGAGACTTATGGGAGATAAAAGGAATAGCTGGAGAAAATAGGGAATTGTGGGAAACATGCTGACTTGTGGGAGAGAACAAGGAATTGTGGGAAAGCATGGAGACTTATGGGAGTGAGTCAAAGGGAATTGTGAGAAAGAAAAGAATTGTGGGAGAACAGTGGAATTGTGGGAAACAGCAGGAATTGTGGGAGAGCATGGAGAATCATGGAAGATAGAAGTAATTGTGGGAGAAAATAGGGAATTGTGGGAAATAAGTAGACTTGTGGGAGAGAACAAGGAATTGTGGGTGACCAGTGGAATTGTGGGAAATCATGGAGACTTATGGGAGACAAAGGGAATTGTGGGAAAGAGTAGAGAATGGTGGGAAACAAAGGGACTTGTGGGAGTGAACAAGGGAACTGCAGGACATGAGAGGCATTGTGAAAGAAAAGAGTATTGTGGGCGATGAGAAAAGACAATGATAGGGGAGTGGAGAAATTGTGAGAGACAACCAGGAATTGTGACAAACAATGGGAATTATGGGAGAGAATAGAGAAGTGCAGGGGAGCTAGGGAGTTATGTGAGAGAACAGAATTGTGGGGAGCAGAGGAATATTAGGAAAGAACAGGATTGTGGGAGAGAACAGGGAATTCTGGGAAACAACAGGACTTATGGAAAAGCATGGAGACTTATGGGAGACAAAAGGAATTATGGGAAAAAATAGGGAATTGTGGGAAATAAGTGGACTTGTGGGAGAGAACAGGAATTGTGGGTGACCAGTGGAATTGTGGGAGAGAAGAGGACTATGGGAGAGGACAGAGAATTGTGGGAAAGCCTGGAGACTTATGGGAGATGATGGGAATTGTGGGAAAGAACAGAATTGTGGACAACGAGTGGAATTGTGGGAAACAGCAAGAATTGTGGGAAACAACAGGAATTGTGGGAGCGCCTGGAGAATCATGGGAGACAAACGTAATTGTGAGAGAAAATAGAGAATTGTGGGAAATAAGTAGACTTGTGGAAGAGAACAAGGAATTATGGGTGTCCAGTGGAATTGTGGGAGAGAAAAGGACTGTGGGAGAGGGCAGAGAATGGTGGGAAAGCCTGGAGACTTATGGGAGACAAAGGGAATTGTGTGAAAGAACAGAATTATGGGCGACCAGTGGAATTGTGGGCAACAGCAGGAATTGTGGGAGAGCATGGAGAATCATGGGAGACAAAAGGAATTGTGGGAGAAAATAGGGAATTGTGGGAAACAAGAGGACTTGTGAGAAAGAACAAGGTATTGTGGGGGACGAAAGAAATTGTGGGGAAGCAGAGGAATTATGGGGAGACCAGAGGAATTTTAGGAGAAATTTAGGAGAATTATGGGGTAGAACAGAGAATTGTGGGAAAGCATGGAGACTTATGGGAAACAAAGGGTATTATGGGAGAAAGCAGGAATTATGGGGGAGCAGAGGAATTGTGGGAGAGAACAGAATTATGAGGGACTGGTGGAATTGTGGGAAACAACAGGAATTGTGGGAAAGCATGGAGAATTGTGTGAAACGAAGCAAATTGTAGGAGATAATAGGGAATTGTGGGAAGCAAGAGAGCCTGTGGGAGAGAACAAGGAATTGTGGGAGAGAACAGAATTATGCGGGACCAGAGGTGTTGTTGGAGAATATAGAGAATTGTGAGAAACAAGGGGAAGTGTAGGAGAGAACAGAGTAGTGGGGGTCCAGAGTGAGTGTGGGAGAGAATAGAGAATGGTGGGGAACAAGGGAAATTTTCAGAAAGAACAGGGAATTGTGGGAAACAAGAATTGTGGAAGAGAACAAAGAATTGTGGGAAACAATAAATTGTGGGAAGGAACAAAATTGTGGAGACTAGGAAATTGTGGAAAAAAGGGAAGAATTGTGGGAGACGGGAAGTTGCGGGAGAGAATAGAAAATTGTAAGAAGAAAAAAGACAATTGTGAGATAAAACAAGAATTGTCAGAGAAATGAATATTATGAGAGAAGAGAGAATTGTGAGAGATAATGGTGTACTGGGTAAGAGAATAAAGAATTGTTAGAAATAAAGGGAATTGAGAGAGAAACAATTGTGGGAGATAAGGGGAAGAACTGTGGGAAAGAAGAAACAATTGGGGACGCCTGGGTGGCTCAGTGGGTTAAGCCGCTGCCTTCAGCTCGGGTCATGATCCCAGAGTCCTGGGATCGAGTCCCGCATGGGCTCCCTGCTTGGCAGGGAGCCTGCTTCTCTCTCTGCCTCTGCCTACCTCTCTGCCTGCTTGTGTGCTTTCTTTCTCTCTCTCCTTCTCTGACAAATAAATAAAATATTTTTTTAAAAAAAGAAGAAGAAACAATTGTGGGAGTGAATACAGAATTGTGCTTAAAAGGGAACTGTGGGAGATGTGGAATTCTGGAAGAGGACAGAAAATGGTGGGAGAGAATAAAGAAATTGGAAAGAACAGAGAATTATACTTGAGAGAGGGAACTGTGGAAAAGAATAGGGAATGTGGGACAAAAGGGAATTGTTGAAGTGACAAGGAACTGTGGGAGTCATAGGGAAGTGAGAAAGGGAAGGGAGAATTGTGGCAACAAGTAGAGAATTGTGGGGGAAAACAGAATTGTAGGAGAAAATAGGAATTCTGAGGAACAAAGAATTGTTGGAAAGAATAGGGAAGTATAGGAGAGAAGGGAAATTCTGGGAAAGAATGGGGAATTCTGTAAAGCATCAGGGAATTGTGGGTGTGATAGAAAATTTTGGGAGACACATGGAATTATGAGAGGGAGCAGAGAATTGTGGGAGACATGGAGAATTGTGGGAGAGGGTATCATTGTGGAGAAAAAACAGAAATGTGGAAGACAAGGGGAATTTTGGGAAATAACAGAATAGTTGGAGTGATGTAGAACTGTAGGAGAGAACAGGAAATCATGGAAAAAATAGAGAACTGTGCTTAAGACAGGAAACTGTGGAAAATCAGTTGCATTTCCATACACTAATATTGAACTATCAGTAAGAGAAAATAAGAAAATCCCATTTATAATTGCATCAAAAAGAACAAAATACCTAGAAATAAATTTCACCAAAAAGGTGTAAGGCCTGCATATTGAAAACTGTAAGATGTTAATGAAAGACATAGAGGAGGACACAAATAAATGGAAAGACATTCCATACTCATGGATTGGAAGAATCCATATTGAAGAATCCATACTACCCAAAGCATTCTACAGACTCAATGCAATCCCTAACAAAATTCTAAGGGCATTTTTGACAGAAATAGAACAATCCTAAAGTTTGTATGGATCCACATGAGAACTTGAAAAGCCAAAGCAATCCTGAGAAAGAATAAAGCTGGAGGCACTTCACTTTCTGATTTCAAATCACGTTGCAAAGCTTGAGCACTAAAAACAGTATGGTACTGGCATAAATACAGACATATATAAAATGGAAAAGAATTGTGAACCCCTTAATAAACCTATGAATGCATGCCCAACTGACTTACAACAAAAGATCTAAGACTATACAATGGGGAAAAGACAATCTCTTGAATACATGGTGTTGGTAAAACTGGCCAGCCACGTGCAGAAGAATGAAACTGGACCCCTATCTTACACCAGACACAAAAATTAATTCAAAGTGCATGAAAGACATGAACACGAGACCTGAAACTATAAAACTCCTAGGAGAAAACACCAGTAGTCCACTCCTTGACATCAGTCTTGGAGACAATTTTCTTGGATTTCACCCCATAAGCAAAGGCAACAAAAGCAAAAATAAATAAGTAAAGAAGTAAAAATGAACATCAACCTAAATGGCTTCTGCACGACAAAGGAAAGCACCAACAAAATACAAAGGCAACCTACAAAATGGGCAAAAACATTTACGAATCAGATATCTGGTAAGGCATTAAGAGCCAAAATATATAAATAACTCATACAACTAAAAAAAAAAAAAAAAAAAAGTCCAATGAAAAACTGAGTAGACATTTTCCCAAAGAAGACCTAGATGGCAAATAGCTACACAAAATGTGCAGAACAGGAACGCCTGGTTGGCTCAGTCAGCTGAGCTTCGACCCTTGGTTTCAACTCAGCTCATGATCTCGGGGTCCTGGGATCCAGCCCCACATTAGGCTCTGCAGTCAGCGGGAAGCCTGCTAGAGGATACTTGCCCTCTCCCTCTACCCTTCTCCCTGCTCACGTGCACTTGCCCACACTCACTCTCTCTCTCTCTCTCAAAGCAATAAATCAATCTTTTTTAAAAAGGTGCTGAATAGGGGCGCCTGGGTGGCTCAGTGGGTTAAAGCCTCTGGCTTCGGCTCAGGTCATGATCTCAGGGTCCTGGGATCAAGCCCCATGCCAGGGTCCCTGCTCAGCACAGAGCTTGCTTCTCCCTCTCCCTCTGCCGGCTGCTCTGCCTACCTGTGCTCTCGATCTATCAAATAAATAAGTAAAATCCTTTTTAAAAATTCCCCCAAAACTTAAAAAAAATAGAACTTCCCTATGATCCAGCAATTCCACTGGGTATTTATCCAAAGGAAACGACTAACTCAAAAAGACACATGCACCCCCTTTGTTCTCTGCACCATTATTTACAATAGCCAAAACACGGAAGTAAACTAAATGTCCACTGACGGACAAATGGATAAAAAAAGGTAACACACACAATGTGATATTATTCGGCCATATAAAAGAAGGCAATCCTGGGACGCCTGGGTGGCTCAGTTGGTTAAAAGAAGGCAATCCTGTCCTTTGTGACATGGACAGACTTTGAGGGCATTTTGCTAAGTGAAATAAGTCAGGCAGAGAAAGACAAACACTGTATGATCTCACTTACATGTGTCCCTCTCCTGTGCCAATAGCTACACAGTTTTGGATACATCACAGTTTAGTATTTATATTATTGTCACTGTGAAAATATTTGTTATGACCAAAGATGGATTTTTTTCAACAGAATTTAATACTTGCCTTTTCCCCTTTGTCTAGATTTTTAGGTTATCCCTAGGCTTTCTGTCTGCATTGTAAGACTCCTCCCAATGCATTTAAATATGTCAACTAATGTGTGTGTTTCCCTTGAGACCTCACTTAGATAAGCACCTCACTTCGGCCGCCTAATTCTAAACTGTTTGGAAGTGACTTATGCTCGTCATCTTCTAGGACTTCCTTTCGACCTTTTCCTATCTTGTGTTGGAGCTCTGGTTCTGGGCTATCCTGTATTCTTCT